>JAODAL010010248.1:82500-106229 GCA_025379985.1 Phyllomedusa bahiana
ATTCTGCCAAGCTCGCAAAATAGGTGATTAAAGAGCAAGACTCACATATTGTGATCAACCTCCTTGGTAGGACTCCGGACAGTGAAACTAGCCACGTCGCTATCACAAATCTCGTTTTGTAACCAGGTCTTTCCTCAGGTCTTTCCCCACCGGCTTTGCAGGTACTCTTCCACACGATGGGCTGCTTCCTCCCCCCCCCCCCCCTTTTTTTTTCTTTCTCTCTTTCTTTCTTCTCTCAGTGACACTCTCCTCTCTTGATCGGAAATTTGAGAGGTGGTCGTCCCAAAAAGGGGATTCTTAAACAAAGCCATTAGCTATAGATTCTCGTCATTATCTTCTTGATATGATAATGTAAGGGAAGTGTGTTACCCTACCACCTTCTGCACACACTCTCTACCAGCCATACCACCTTAGGCCCTCAGGCAAGGGGGATGGACAAATACCTGTCCAAGAGTCAAAGTAAAAGGCAAACCAGCTTAAATACACAATCTACATCCAATATTTCCAAGGCTCAAAGAGAAACCTTATCTGGCTCAGCTTTGAAGGGGAGGGGGGAGGGAAAAGGTCTGCGACACCCCAGAGAATGTCGCTACCAGGAGATATGGTGAGCCCGCCATGCCCAGAATTAGCCTCTAGGGATGTCATCACACCCCCACAACTGTCACCACTCAGTTCCAATAGTTCAATTCCGGACCCCGAGCCCTGTAGTGCAACTTCGGTGGCCCAGGAAGTGTCACGCTTGTTGATGCTGCTCTTCGACAAGCACCTGGAGGTCTTGCATTCATCAATTAATTCAGCTTTGGCGCTGGTAACAACCAACTCGCAAAAACTGGTGGATTTAGAGAACAGGGTTACATCCTGTGAGGTCTCCACATCTGAAGTAGAGAGATCCTTGACCCAGTCTAGGGCCACAGAAGAGGCTTTGAGGAATTGAAGACCTGGAAAACCACAGCAGACGGAATAATCTCCGTTTTGTGGGAATTCCAGAACCCATAAAAGGGGATCAATTGGGGGGCGTGGTTTGGTCCTACATGAAGCTGGACGTGTGAAGTGGGAGCTCCGTGAGGAAGACTCTAAAGCGGCGAAAATAAACCCTTAACCGGCGGTGAACACCGCTTACCTAACTGTGCCTGGTGGCAGGAACTTGGAGTGCCTCGGTGGGAGAAATCCGGTATCTTTTTGAGCGGTGTGAGAGCCAGGAAGAGCCGGACAGCGCGCGGCAGTTACATCCGCCATCTTACAGTGCGGCGGGGAAGCTGCAGCCACAAGGAATCACCCCCTCTCTGGACCAGAAAGCTTTCTGGTGGGGAGACCGGCACCTACAGCGTAAGACTTACTGACCAGCTGAGCTCTGCGAGACCTGAACCGGGGGTGGAGAAAGAGCCCTAGTATCGGGTGAGTGCACCCCAAAGTCCGCGATTGCCATCTTACCCTCGTGGGGACGGGGAGTACTCCTTTGCCCTGCAGCAGTATACAGCAGCAGCGGCAGCCACGATTGACTGGAAAGCTGAGGGAGGGAGTTGGATCATCGTGACCAGGCCCTGAGAATAAGTGGGGAATCCGGAGTCACCAACAGCACCTAACCTTACTGCTTCCCCTGGCCTGCTGACATCAGGCGCCGCCATTTTCAAACGGCGCGACGTGCCTGTTTTCCCGCGCACAGCAGCATCCGACTCCATTAAGATTAGTGGAGACCAGAGCTCCCCTCAAGTCCTCTAAGGAGAGAGACATACGCTTTCAAAGCACTTGACCGTAAACCCTGGCATTCCTACAAAGGAAACATTGTTAAGTTTGGTGGATAGTGTACTGTATGAAGAGCAGAAAGATCTGAGCCTAGCACTGATCCCACCTATATACCCACAATCATTGGAGGAGTAGTAGGAGCAATCATACTGCTTTATTCCACGCAATTCACAGTAAATCCAGTGGACTAGAATACAGTTACATTACAGAGAGTGCTTCTGAACTGCACAACTCAGCTACATTCAGCCTTACCAACATAACACAGCACGAAAGGTTGCTAGGCAACGGCAGTCCTCCACTACAATTTCAAACAACAGGGCCCAATAAGCAGCATACGTCACCAACAGGAGACCCTTCTTGTAAATTATAATCTCTGTTTACCTGCCGATCTCCTCCATCAACTAGCAATTGGAAGTGCAGCACCTTTACCCATTAGGGACGGATAAAGCATATCATAGCAATCACCGCTAATTTCTCAATCAACAAAACACATTGAATTCGGAGTTATATGCAGCAAATGTGAGAAGTACAACAGCGTGTCGCCCGGCTGAAGTTGAAACTTGCTAATACACAATAACAGGGGCTTCTCTCCATTGAAAACATCAAATTACCAATAAGAAATTTGAACCTGTCAACCGGTTATTACACTAATTAGTAAAAGATCCTCTATTAATTGTCTATTTCATTAATAAATCGTAGCACTCCTTAAATAAAAGGTTCAGTGCGATATATCTCTCCTCTGCATCCGGGTTCATCTCAAAGGTCCGATAACCAGCAAGAAAATAAAACAAAAACAAAACAAAAAAAACACTCCCCACTAGGGAGACAAGATTATCTATATCCACAAATTCAGATAGTGCCCAATAACTTTACACCGAGTATACACGCTATTCCTTTAGGCCAAAACGGGTGAACTGGTCAACTTACTATAAGAACTGCTGCTTATTATCTTCCTCCTCCTGAGACCTCGCCATTTAATAGACCGGAATGGGAGGGAATTCGAAGAAAAATAAATCTCAACCAACTAATTTAATGGACTTCTATCAAACTCCGTCTACAAGATCACAAAACAAGGAAAGACCAGAAATATCTCCACCCAGAGCTCACTCCTCCTCCCGGAGAGACTCCGGAGAGATGGAACACCATGAATCGTCAGGTTCTTGCTATACTTCTGAACAGACCCTTCAACGTCTCTTCTCGTCTTTTAGGGAAACACTGCAAAATGACTTTAAAATGATGATGGGCGACTTTAAAGCCGACATACAAGCATTGGTCTCTCGCACGGACCATGTCGAAAAAAAAATGGCGGAGTTTGCAACATCGCACAATCTCCTCATCGATGCCAATAACGCCCTGGAAATCGAGGTCCAGAAACTTTCATCAAAAATCTTGGATCTAGAGGATAGATCCAGACGAAATAATATTCGCATCAGGGGAGTCCCTGAATCGGTCAACTCAGAAGCACTCCCGCAGTTCCTGATGGATCTAATGGCATTAGTTTTACCTGAAGCAACTAACCAAGATTTAATTCTAGACCGTATACATAGACTCCCCAAACCAAAACATCTTTCTGCCTCCACCCCAAGAGATGTGATAGCCAGAATACATTTCTTCAAGACGAAAGAGAAATTCTTGAAAGCCATCAGAGATGCTGTGAACCTGCCTGATAGGTTTAAAGATGTATCTATAGACCCAGATCTTTCTGCAGGCACCATGCTTAAAAGAAAAGAATTCGCTCCTCTGACCAAAATTCTGAGAGAAAATAATATCCCCTACCACTGGGGTTTTCCTGTTAAATTGATCATCACAAAAGACTCAAATACAGTGGTATGTACCTCCCCTGCGGCTACAAGAGAAACCCTACTCTCATGGGGTTTATTAGGAACGCCTTCCAATACTCCATCGAAAAGAGGTGAAGGCAGACCGAACCTTGTGTCACCAATATGGTCTGAAGTCACCCGTCGCTCCAGAGCGCGTTATAATGACTGAGCACCCGCCGGAATAAAGTAATCTTCCCTTTGCGATGTTCCTGTTCATGAGAATTATTACCTTTGTCTTAAGGTTAAAGTTTCCCTGCTTCAGTAGGACAACCGTGTGGACTTTCCCCCAACGCTGGTCCCTGCAATAGGGGACAAGTCATGATGTTTTGGTTCCCCTCTATTAATGGGATCCTTTTGGTTAAACTGTTTGTTCTCAGTTTGTTTGCCATTTTGATGCTATTTCAGACCATTATTGCTTCAACTGCTGTCAGAGGATGGAAATCGGCTCAACAAAGTAAGCTCGGGTCTAGCCATTATGGGGATTAAACTAATGTCCCTAAACGCCAATGGGCTTAATTCCCCCTTTAAACGATCTTCCTTATGGAGAGATGCCCTTAAATCCAAAACAGATATTCTTTGTGTTCAAGAAACACATTTGAAGTCAGCAGACACCTATAGATTGAGAAATAAATACTTCCCGCATTCCTTCCTAACCCCAAATGACACGAAAAAAGCAGGTGTAGCAATATTTATCAAAAATACGGTGGCGTTTCAGGCTTTTGAGGTCTTACTGGACCCTAAGGGCAGGTTTATAATTGTGCAATGCGAACGCAATTCAACCCCTTACACAATATTAAATCTCTATGCCCCAAATAGTAATCAATATTCTTTTATAGCTAAAGTTATAAAGAAAGCAAAAAAAGTGCTGAGGGGAGACTTGATAATCTGTGGAGACTATAATATGGTGGTTGATAGAACTTTAGATCGAAAGGTAGCGCACATTATGCCCTTGAATTGAAACAACTATTACTTCAAGAAAACCTACACGATCCTTGGCGTTACCAACATGCCAATGAAATAGATTACACCTTCTATTCCCATGCTAAAAACACTCACTCTAGGTTAGATTACTTCCTGGTAGACATAAGAGCGTTAGCAAATGTCCTATCAACAGAGATAAGTACAGCTTCGTGGTCGGACCATGCTCCGATCTTTCTCACATTAACAAATACTTTCTTTAAAGGCCCGTTTACATCATGGAGGCTTAATCACTTCTTACTTAAGTCGCAGGAAGTAGTAAAAGAACTACAGGAAGCTTTGTTAGATTACTTCCAACTAAATTCCCCCAACGGCTCCCTCTGCGGAGACCTTGTGGTGTGCACATAAGGCAGTAATAAGAGGAATTTGCATTAAAATCGCTTCTCGGGAGAAACACAAACGAGAAAAAGCCCTGACAGACTTGACCCAAGAAATTGACACATTAGACAAACAATTCAAAATGAACCCCTTGCAGAGTACTAAAGACAAACTCATGGCTAGTAGACATAAACTACGTACACTTTATTTGAACCAATATGAAGCCCACTTGTCTAGACTTAACTGCCACTTTTACGTACAAGGGAATCGCCCCTGTAAACTATTAGCTAGAAGAGTTAAAAATTTACAAATCAAACAAGATTTATTACCTCACCAACCCTGACAACACTAAAATTCGCGATCCACAGCTTATAGCAAATGCATTTGCATCCTACTATCAAAATTTGTACAATTTAGGGGAAGACCCCTCTATACCAAAGATTACCAATTCCCATATACAAGACTTTTTAAGAAAAGTAAACCTTTCTGTCCTAACAGAAGAACACTTAAGAATCCTAAACAAACCACTAGAAATAAGTGAAATAGAGGAAGTAATCCACGCTTCTAAACTAAATAAGGCCCCTGGTCCGGATGGGTTGACCAACGAATATTATAAATTATTCTGCCCTAATCTAGCCCCGTATTTATTAGAAGTATTTACAAGCATAATGGGAAAAGGGACGGCCCCCAAGGAAATGTTATGCGCCACAATCTCCACTATCCCCAAACCGGGAAAATCTTTAGATCAGGCAATTAACTATAGGCCTATTTCATTACTTAATTGTAACATCAAATTATTTTCAAAAATATTAGCCCATCAATTGAATAAAATATTACCCTTTGTAATCAACAAAGACCAGGTGGGCTTTGTCAAAGGTCGCCAAACACGAGATGGTATTAGAAGAGTACTTAACATAATACATATGATCAACCATTACAAAATTCCATCCGTACTACTTTCATTAGACGCCGAAAAGGCCTTTGATAGACTCAACTGGGACTATTTGAGGGAAACTCTATCCAAATTCGGGTTCACAGGGCCTATAGTTAAAGCAGTCCTAGCGCTCTACTCTTCTCCCTCGGCTAAGGTATTCGCCACCGGGTACTTGTCAAATTCCTTTTCCATTACCAACAGTACGAGACAGGGGTGCCCTCTTTCCCCATTGATTTTTGTCATGTGTGTAGAACCCCTGGCCGAGATGATCCGAAATTCTCTGCCGATTTCAGGAATCTCTATTTATGGGACAGAACACAAGATCAGCTTGTTCGCTGACGACATACTCATTATCTGTCAGAATCCGGAGCACTCGTTACTGAATTTATTGGAGATATTAAAATATTAAGCCTTGGTATCATATTATAAACTGAACATGACTAAATCTAACATACTCCCTCTTCATATAGCAGATGCCCAAAAGAGCAAGCTAAGGGAATTTAAGTTCCTTTGGTCAGAGGAGGCCATTACCTATCTAGGAATTCAAATAACTCCCTTCCTGACAAACACCATACAAATAAACTTAGAAGCCTTATACAAAACATTAACTGAGGAAACAAACAAGTGGGTATCCCTTCCTCTGTCATGGATTGCAAGGATTAACCTAACTAAAATGGTTTTGTTAACACGCTTCCTATATATTTCAAGAGCTTTGCCATACCTATTCCCACAAAGATTGCTTCGCTCTCTGCAGACTTTGATGCTTAAATTTATATGGGGAAATAAACATCCTAGATGTAAACGACAACACTTGTATAGTACTATCAAGAACGGTGGTTTGTCAGTTCCAAATTTGGAGCTGTATAACTTGGCTGCAATCTTGGAGCCCATAAATTATTTTTGGAAAAATCCAGAGACCCACCACTGGTCTCAAATGGAGAACGCCTCATCCGCCCCATACACGGTCAAGGACCTTTTAACTGCTGAGTTACTGAACCTTAACTACCCAACTCCATTCTTCCCCTCTGTCCATCATGTTGCACGAGTGTGGTCAACCACAGTTAAGAATAACAAATGGCTGTACACATCGAGATCTAAATGCCCGTTGACCCTTTTGCATTTAGCCTCACCACAACTTACGCTCCATAATTGGGTATCGCAAGGCATAGTAAGTGTAAACCAATTGTTTCATGGGGGGAGTCCTTAAGTCCTTTACGGACATAATGGAAGAATTCTCATTACACCGAAATAATTTATTTCAATACTTACAGGTTAGACATATTACTAACTCCTGGTCATGGCCACGGTAACCCAAACGATCATCCCCATATATGAAGTTTTTAAAAGGGAAAAATGGTTTTGATAAAGGCTTATCTATCACATACAAACTTCTTTTGGAATAAACGCAGCCCACTAAACCAAGCTATATAGTAAAATGGGAGGAGGAATTAGGATGTCGTTTTCCCCAGGATTCCTGGAATACTGCCTCATCAACTGCCACTAAACACTCCAAATGCATTAACCATTTGGAAGTATCAAAAAAACTCCACCTTCGCTGGTATTTAACACCTACCCGTGTATCACATTTTGCCCCTCAAACTTCGTCAATGTGCTGTAGAGGTTGCGGACAAAGAGGTTCATTTTTGCATATGTGGTGGAACTGTCCGGGTGTTGCTAATGGAAGACTATTGAAAATGTAATCTTAACTGTATTTTCTGTACAAATCAAACTTACACCAGCTCTAGCTCTTCTAGATATTGACCTTATAGATATCCCATTTGCATTACAAACGGTGTTATTCCATATACTA
Source organism: Phyllomedusa bahiana (assembly GCA_025379985.1). Taxonomy (NCBI): domain Eukaryota; kingdom Metazoa; phylum Chordata; class Amphibia; order Anura; family Hylidae; genus Phyllomedusa; species Phyllomedusa bahiana. The sequence goes on from JAODAL010010248.1 coordinate 90,104, forward strand.
GTAGCTACTAGATTAGCTATAGCCAAACACTGGAAATCCCCCACCCCCCCGGATGTCAAAGAAATAATCTTCAGAATCAATCATCAATACAAATGCGAAACTTCCCTAATTGTCCCTCCGCATCCGGCGATGAAAGCCAAGAATAATTGGAAATTATGGGAAGAGTCACCTTTTTTCCAGTAGTTTTCTTTCTCCCTAAGAGAGGAAATTCTATATCTATATCCACTCTTGCACTAGATCTGAGATTGTCTCCAAGGCTTACGACCGATGTCCCTGCCGTGTGGGCAGTATAAGGTCCATGTCGGGAATCTAAGCGGTCTCATCTGAAGCATTCCTGGATTATGCTAAGTCTTTGAATTTGTACCTTGCTTTCTTTTGTATCACTTACAGTGGCATTAAATATGGCATTTTTTGTATGTTATGTTCTGGCTTTGTTATATTATACCATACTGTAGGGCAGCAGGGTAATGTTCTCTGCTCTGTGCCCTTTCAGCCTGTTATTATCTCGTTAAAATCAATAAAAATTTCATGATTTAAAAGGGGATCAATTGATGCTATATCTGACCTCAGAGATCCCCAAAGCATTAGAAATGGAGCTGTCCCTGGACTTCTGGGCAGTGGAACGAGCGCACAGGCTCGGACCACAAAGATCGGAAGGTGACAGAAACACTCGACCTCACCCGGTTATAGCCAGATATTTGAACTGGGCAGTCAAAGAAAAAATTCTGAGGGCCTACAGAGAACACAATGGATTGGTAATCGGAGGGCATAAAATATTGCTGTTCCAAGATTTTTCAGCTAGCGTCACCCAGAAACGGAAGCTGTTTATCCCCATATGCAAGCACCTTCATGACCGGGCCATTTGGTTTCAACTCATGTACCCGGCTAGGCTAATTGTACCTTTATTTACTGCAGCGATTCTTTGACAAATGCACAAATTCAGTTTTGTTCTATGTTTACTTATGGTTAACCGAGTCCATCTTTTGTCTTGCAAGTGGAGTAGCGGTGGCGCGCGGCCCCGTAGGTTGACCCCTCGAGTTCCACTAAATCTTATAAGCTGGAAGGTGGCTGGTCTCAACACGCCCATTAAGAGGAGGAAGGTCGTCACAAATCTCAAACAGTTTAAACCGGACATTATTTTGGCCAGGAAACCCATTGGAAGAAGGGAGCGACGACGGGCCTGAGAGCCCCATGGATCGACTCCTGCTACGCGGAGAGCTTTTCCTCCAAATCAAGAGGTGTGACGATCTTGTTCTGTAGGGCCTTTGGCCAGGTGGTGTAGGAGTTGGCGGAGGATGGTGGGAGATTCTTGCTATTACGAGTCACGTTGGCAGGCACACAGTTCACACTCAAACATATATGCCCCAAACTCGTCCTAGACCAGCTTCTTTGCTGAAATTAATGCAATGTTATTGCAAAGAGGCGACACCAATCTCATTGTTGGCGGCGATTTTAATGTAGTTCAAGACTCTGTGTTAGATAGGACAATACAGTAAAATCTTGGCTCTCTGACAGCCAGGGATGTCTTACATCTGATGGAGTCTAATGCGTTGCACGACCCATGGAAGACGCTGAATGCTGACTCCAGGGAGTACACTTGCTACTCCTCGGTGCACGGGAGTTTCTCGAGGATCGATTACTTTCTAATATCTATGACACCATGGAGCTCTGTAGTACGCTCCAATTTACATGCTATTACAATTTCAGATCATGCACCTATCACATTATCTCTAGTAGGGGGGCCACACCAGAACAGATTCTGGCGCTTCCCCAGCTATCTACTTAAGTCCGATGACTTCAAGTCCTTCTTGGAAGTCCAGTGGGCCAACTACGTTGATGATAACCTGACTCAGATGGGGGATGTGCCGCTGTTTTGGGCAGCCACGAAGGCGGTCCTTCGGGGCCACATTATCAGTTATATTTCAAGCAAAAGAAAGGAGGCCCATGGGAAATTCCAAAAACTCCACTCCACGCTATTACATGCGCAGAGGGAGGTTGCAACGTGCCCTTCGGAGACAAAGGAGAGAGAGTATAGGGAGGCAAAGGACACCCTGGACTCATTTATTCAGAGTCAAGAAGGATGGCTGGTGAGATTAACCTAGAACAAATACTTTAGGGGAGCAAATAGGTCCAGCCAATTATGGGCAAGACTGCACAGAGCCCAATGCGCACGCAAGCCAGTGGCAGCGGTGAGAGATCCACATTCCCATGCTATGTATACAGATCCAGACACAATAGCGAATGCCTTTGGCAGTTACTTTGAGAACTTGTATAGGGCATCCTTGACGGATATAGAGAAAATTAGCTCCTTTAAAGCATCTCACCCAATACCGGGCCTATCAGAGGAGCAGCGACTCTTGCTCGATAGTCCAATAACCGAAGACGAGGTAAGGAAGGCCATAGCTGCCTCCCCTAGCAATAAGACTACCGGACCAGATGGGTACAGTACCGAATTTTACAAGCTTCAGTCACAACAGATAACCCCTACACTCATGTCCTTATATAATATAATTTACCAAGATCAAGGATCCATGGAACACTTCTTGGAATCCCGTACAATTCTTTTGCCAAAACCCAACAAAGACCCTTTGCTAATACCGAATTATCGTCCCATAGCTTTACTTAATTGTGATTATAAAATCATAACGAAAATATTGTTAAAGTGTATGAAAACTTTCCTCCCGCTGATTGTTCACCCAGCGCAGAGGGGGTTTGTTAAGGGCCGACAGTCGGTCAGAAATATCAGGACGGCGGTGGGTGCAGTGATGAAGTGATGAGGGCCAGGGATCGCGGCGACAGGATCTTAATGCTTCTTAGCCTAGATGCCACCAAAGCGTTTGACACAGTATCTTAGCCTTTCTTGGCGGCCACCTTGGTGGACAGGAACTTTGGGCCTCATTTTTGAAATTTTATAAATTACATTCAAAAGGGCGGACTTAGGTGGGTGTTGCACCTGGTGGATAGGGAAGGGCGGAGACCTCCTTTGGAGGTACTAAAACTCAAGTTCCCGGGGCTGCGGATCTCTTTCTTTTCCTATCTTTGCGCATACAGATACACGAACACAATTATCTCTCAACTCACCCACAGGGAATGGAGCCCAACGTTGTGGAGGGTCTTGGATCGCGGCACATCCACAAAGGGTTTAACGACACACTTCTATAAATTCCTACATGCCCCCATGGACTTTGAAGGAATACGGGACTTGCAAAGTGGGCGCAAGATGACCTTAGTCTGGGCATCTTGACCCTCCACAAGGCCTTAAACAACAGCCGCAAATTCATATCCTCCAGTAGATACCTAGAAATGTCCTTACAATTATACCATAGGGCGTACATAACGCCAAAGAGGGGTTTTAAGATGGTAAACAATGAAAGTGACAAATGCTTCCGATGTCACTCACGGGATGCTGGCCTGTATCACTGTTTATGGGATTGTCCGGTGATCCAAGGGTATTGGCACCAGATTATGTCCTTTACAAGAGAACACCTTACAAACTACGTTCCTAACAATCCACTATGGGCCATATTGACACTCGGGAGACGCCTTGTGCAACGGGGAGTAGGAAACGCCTGTATATGATCTCGGTGACAGGGATCAAAACAATTCTCAACACTTACATACATGATTCCCCTCCGCCGTTCAGAATGTCTTTAGACAAACTCTCTTACATAATGAAGATAGAATAAGTGGAGGCACCGCTCAAAAAAGAAACACACTCGAAAAATTTTTGAAGTATGTAGTAGTTTAATTACACTACTACCTAATAACATCCAAAACGCTATAAGAGAATGCTTTTGCCTCACAATGTTGTATCAGAAACAGATGCTGCAGGGAGACCCGCCACTGTAGACACTTTCTGGAAAGAGTCATGAGGTGAAACACGGGGTCGCGCGCCGTCTTCGCACTTATCCACTTGTTAACACAAAAAGTAAGGTGACGGATGTGTAAACCTATCTTTTCAGCTGGATGTCATAAGGCTGATAAATAGACAAATTGATGGACTCGTTGGATACGTTGGTTTATTGTTGTTACAGTTATAAGCATATCATTTCTTTATGCAGTTAAGTGTTAAGACAGATAGCCGCCTCCAGGAAAGAATTTGAATAAACCAAGATCTCGAACACATATAATGAAGGAAATACGGATGACGCTAAACTTTAGAACTTACTGCAAATCTTGGACACGCAATACATGACAAGAAGGAAGTACCAAAGGCGGCTTTCAAAGTAACCGTATATTTCCCCTTGGTTTTATGTTTTTTTTTGTTTTTTTTTTACTTTGTTATGTTTAGACAAGAGAAGAAAATGACACCTCAGGTGGTGATGTTAATTCCTACCTAGTTGTAACTCATATTGACTATGTATCATTGCAATTAATGCCAGCCTTATTGTATTGCTGTTTGACCTGAGGTGTGCAACACACATTTAAAAAAAAAGAAAAGTTATGCTGGCTTTGAAAAAAAACTCAAGTTACTCTGGCCCTGTACGCTTCAGAGACTTTTGCGTCGATTTCCAGTGACTTATAGCGGAATCTACTTTCATGGATAAATATTTTCAGAAAATGGGAAAGTTGAACAAGACAAAAGTGCTAAAAAAAAAAAAAAAAAAAGAGGCGAATCTTACTGCGGATCTGTCCTCAATACCGTGCTCACCTTCCCAAGCAAATAGATCCCTCGCTACAGGAAGATGACACTCTTGAGCTAGAGGATTCCAAGAAGACTGTATTCTAGAAAGAAAATTGATGGCGGAAAAGGTGGCATGGGAGCTCGCTGCAGATATTCAGGAGAGGCTGGTCACTTTAATCTCATCAACACTTAAACAACTACAAGTAGAATTCCAGCTGCACACTCAGAGGCTCGATGCTGCAGAGCACAGAGTCCAAACCCTTGAAAACACCACTCTACAATACAGGATCTTACTGTATGTAGGAAAACAAACGGCTTTGGAACAAAGTCGACAATCTTGAAAATCACTCCAGACGGAACAACCTCAGGCTGATGGGTCTCCCGAATCCGTTCCATTAAAAGATTTGATAAAAATTTGTGAATTAGAACTGCCCATTGCTCTGAATCTATCACAACCATGCAGAGTTGAGCATGCACATAGGGTGGGCCTTGATAGACGGAGTTATACAACCTATGATCCACAAATGCCGCAGGCGCTACAAGAGAGACCTAGGCCAGTTGTTATGAAATATTTTAACTTTGATGACATGGCTGCAATTTTAAGGGCTTTCAAAAGCTTTTTGGCCCCATTGCTACTCAGAGGGTCCAAGATCCTGATTTTTGAGGACTATTCAGCAGAGGTGGTTAAAAAGTGGAGAGCATTTTCCAACATATGCACAGATTTACCCCAAATAGAAAAAAGTGAAGTTCTATACCTAATTGTCATGCTTGGCGGATGTCTTACACCCTTTTCAAGTAATGATGCAGAATTTCAAATCTTTGTTGTTATGTTGAATAATATATGCCCTTATGTTTATTGTGTCATTGTTCGTGTTTTCAAGGTTGCATGAGTGATGACATCCACCGACTGGGATGACTTATGTAATTACGTATCTATCATACTATCACATGGAATGTGAAGGGGCTACGATCACGTATCAAGAGGCTCATGGTGTTGCATCACTTGAAGTGCTTTAAGGCTGGCGTGGCATTGTTGCAGGAAACTCACCTGGGAGCAGGGGACTTTCATAGGATGAAACGGACTCTGGGTGGGGGAGGTTACATAGTTTGTAAGGTCGAAAAAAGACAGATGTACATCCAGTTCAGCCTATTTTGCTAAAGTGTTGATCCAGAGGAAGGCAAAAACCCCCATGAGGTAGAAGCCAATTGTCCTCAGTTTATGGAAAAAATTCCTTCCCGACTCCAATCTGGCAATCAGAATAAATCCCTGGATTAAACGCCCCTTCTCCAGAATCCTAGTCACTATAACTTCTTATATTATTGTGCTCTAGAAATGCATCCAGACCCTGTTTGAACTCGGTTACTGAATTCACGATGACAAGTTCCTCTGGCAGAGAGTTCCACAGTCTCACTGCTCTAACAGTAAAAAATACCTTTCTATGTTTATGTAGAAACTTTCTTTCCTCAAGATATAGAGGATGCATCCTTGTTCTGGATACAGCCCTAGGTATAAATAAATCTTGAGAGAGATCTCTATATTGACCTTTAATATAATAATATATATTAATATTTTTTTTCGATTCAAAAGAGTTTTTATTGAAAAACAAAAGGAAAAAAGGAATATAATAACATGCTGTTATATGAAAAAGAAAAAAACAAAAAAACTTAACATAATAGTACAAGTACAAGCGTTAACATCACAATAGGTCTCAATACATATAGTAGAAAGTGCTTACAAATGTAATAATGTCTAAAAATGGGAAAACCACTAGCCGAGTGTACAGCAGTCGAGATTATAACTATACAAATTCCAAGTAACAAAAATATAATGAAGAGAGATTCTAACGTGTAATGTATGAAAGATGCAATAATTTGGGCCGTTGAACTGGGAGGGACTTTATCAGTCCAAAACAGGAAAGTAAGATAATCTGTGCCGTTCTGGCCACAAAACTGACAAGCAAACAATATACCGGTGACTTCACCAAACACATATCGACAACACACACACAAAAAGGGGGAGGGAGGGTAAGGATGGAAAGGGGGAGGGCAGCAGATATATTTCTCTCTGGTTTGTTGCCGCCAGTCGTCGACTATGTTCCAAGCTTCAATAAGGAAGGGGAAGGAGAGAGGCTTCCCACGCCATAATGAGGCCTATGATGTCAATACCTAGAAAGCAAGAGAACGGAAAGCAGGCGAGTTTTTGAATTGAAACCAGGGTGTCCAGGTTCAAATCAATAGCTGGACCCGCTCTTCAGTTGTAGCCAAAAATTCCTTCATATGATGAGTATGGGATACTTCTGTGATCCATTCCTCTAATGAATGAGGACTTCCAGTATCTATGGATGACAGTCTTCGCCGCCTGCAAAAGGTGCCTAAGAAGGGACTTCTTATAGACTGGAGCCCCCATGTCAAACAAATAATAGGGCAGCCTTAGGAGTCTTTGGGATGGATAACCCCGATGTTTCTTTTATATACCACTTTCCAAACACTCTGCAGGGCGGGACACTCCCACCAGATATGTAGCATAGTTCCTTTGGCTAACCTACAACGCCAACACACCTCCGCAACGGATGGGTACCATTTGTGGAGTAATTGGGGGACCCTATATCTTCAGGACAAGATTTTAAAACTAGTCTCTTGAGCTTTTATGGCTATAACTGCTCTGTGGGTGAGATTAAAACATCCATGTCACTGCGCAAGAGTGAAGTGTTTACCAAGCTCTTCCTCCCAGGCTGTGCAGTAGACAGGAAGGTCAGACTGATCAGTGATGGAGAGCTCAGTGTATAGAGCAGAAATAGAAAGCCTCGGTGGAGAATATTGAAGGCACATTTGTTCAAACCGGGTAGGGGGATTTTCAGCATTGAGCGTATTGCCAAAAGAGGAAAGGAAATGTTGCAATTGTGTGGATTGGAAGCTCGAAGATTTAAGGACAGTGAATTCCGTGGGTAACATGGAAAACGGCATGGGTTTCCCACCCGTCATCACCTGTTGAAGACTTAAAGGAGCTAATTTTTGAGCTCTCAAAGAAAGGGTACGAGCCGATGCCTGGTGGGAAAAGCAGGGTTGTCTGAAATTGACATGAGGGGGCCCAGCCTATCAATTAAACTGTTGTAAACTTTATGTGAGCTGATCGAGGTAAGATTATGTCGGGTTGAGAAGGAAAAATAATATTTGTTCACCAAGGAGGCGTTCCAGATCCAAGGGGGCGAAGCAAGAGATAATGGACATACATCACGTGCTACGCGAATCCAAATTTTCCCATCTTCCCGGCACACCAAGTCCAAATAAGCGGACGCTAGATAATACCTCCTGCAGGTCCAGTCCGCCCGGGTTCTTATGTCTGGTTAACATAGTGTAGGAAATTCTAGGGTGAGTGGAGGACCATATAAATGTTGTAAAGAGTCGTTGGATGCGCTTCCAAAAAGGATTGGGGATGTGGATGGGAATTGTCTGGGTTAAGTAAAGAATGCTGGGTAATATTGTCATTTTTAATATATTAACCCTTCCAAACCATGTAAAATCCTTTTTGGCCCAAGAGCACAGGTCCTAAGTAACCTGTCTAAAAATATTCAAAATTGAGGGAGAAAATTTTTGACAGGACTGAGGGAATGGCGATTCCTAAGTAGGATATACCCTTAGAAGGCCATGTGAAAGAGTATTTTGATTTAAATTGATTCAAAATGGGAGGGGGGAGACAGACATTCAGGGCTTCAGACTTGGAAGCGTTTATTTTTAAGTTAGCCCACATGCCAAATCCGTGTAACTCGGACATAAGGGGGGGGGGGGGGGGGGAGAAGAGACAGGGTTGGTGGCGTACCAGAAGATCGTCCAAAATGCCGAACACTTATACTCCGTCCCCAAAATTGTAACGCCACCTATGTCCGAGATGTTGCGTATTGCTGTAGAGTAGGCTCTCTATGATTAAAACATATAAGAGCGGGGATAAGGAGCAGCCTTGCCTTGTGCCATTGTGGATCGTGAATGGCTCTGATAATATTCTGTTAATCTTTATTTTGGTAGAAGGAGACAGGTAGAGGGCCAGAATTTTAGAGATGAAAATGGGGTCCAAACCCAGATGCCAAAGAGTAGAAATCAAAGAGGGCCAAGAGATCCTATTAAAGGCTTGCATCCAGGGATAGGACCATTTGAGGAATTTTGTGGGACTGGGCATAGTGAATAATGTCCACTGTTTTCAACATGTTGTCTCGTGCTACTTGATCTGGGAAAAATCCACTTGATCCCGACGTTTGAGGTCTGGAAGCACTCGGTTCGGTCTATTTGCCAAAAGCTTAGCATATATCTTAAGATCCACATTTAGCAAAGAGATCACACGATAGCTTCCACATGAGGAAGGGTCCTTACCCGGTTTTGGTATGAGTGCGATATGTGCTAATGTAGAGTGGGCAGGAAAGGACTTATAAGTATTAAAATGGTTGAAAGCTTGTAGCAATAGGGGAGAGAGTGCCCCCTGGAAGGTCTTATAAAATTTGCCTGTAAATCCATCAGGACCTGGGCTCTTGCTCCCAGCAAACCCATAACTGAGGAAAGTTCCTGGGTGGAGAAAGGAGACTCAAAATCAGATATCGCTATCGGCAAAGGCCAGAGAAAAATTAGGGAATTCCACCTCGTCAGTAGGGGCTGAAGGTTATATAAATTAGAATATAAAGGGAGAGAGGGGGAGAGAAAGAGACAATGTACAATAAACAGGAGCATGATCTGACAGAGGAATGCTACCCACAGAGGTCGAGGACAAACAAGGAAGGGCGCTATGGGACACCAAGATGGCTGTAAGTATTATGGGGAATAGAATAAAAGCTAAAATCTTTTTCGCCTGGGTGTTGCAGCCTCCATGCATCACAGAGCTGAAGTAGCGTGCAAGCTTTTTTGATCGACTTAAAGTAAAGAGGATTTGCGGGAGGAGTTATCCAAAGCGGGATCCAAAGTAACATTCAGGTCTCCACAGAAAATTACTGTTACATAGTTACATAATTTTTAAGGCTGAAAAAAGACAAGGCGCCCATCCAGTTCAACTTGTTGTGCTAAAGTGTTGATCTAGAGGAAGGCAAAAAACCCCAATGAGGTAGAAGCCAATTGTCCTCATTTTAGGGAAAAAAAATCCTTCCCGACTCCAATCTGGCAATCAGAACAATCCCTGGATCAACAACCCTTCTCCAGAATCCTAGACACTATAACTTGTTATATTACACTCCAGAAATGCATCCAAACCCTTTTTGAACTCTGTTATAGAATTCACCATGACAAGTTCCTCTGGCAGAGAGTTCCACAGTCTCACTGCTCTAACAGTAAAGAATCCCTTTCTATGTTTATGTAGAAACTTTCATTCCTCAAGACGTAGAGGATGCCCCCTTCTCCTAGATACAGTCATGTGTATAAATAAATCTTGGGCGAGATCTCTATATTGACCTTTGATGTATTTAAACATATTTATTATGTCCCCACGAAGCCGTCTTTTCTCTAAACTAAATAACTCTAATCTTGCTAACCTTTCCGGGTATTGTAGTCCACCCATTACTTTTATTATTTTTGTTGCCTACCTTTGTACCTGTTCAAGCTCTCCAATGTCTTTCCTGTGCACTGGTATCCAAAACTGTACACAATATTCCATGTGTGGTCTGACCAGTGACTTGTATTATGGGAGAATAATGTTCTCATCATGTGCATCTATGCCCCTTTTAATACATCCCATGATCCTATTTGCCTTGGCAGCTGCTGTCTGACACTGGCTGCTACAATTAAGTTTACTGTTCACCAGGGTTCCCAAGTCCTTTTCCATGTCACTTTTACCCAGCTTTTTTTCATTTAACATGTAGTCATGTAATGGATTTTTCCTCCCCATTTGCATAACCTTGCATTTATCTGTGTTAAACCTCATCTGCCATTTCCCTGTCCAGGCCTCCAACTTACCCAGATCCCTTTGTAATAACACATTATCCTCTATTGTGTTGATTACTTTACAGAGCTTAGTATCTGCAAAAATCGATATTCTACTGTGCAACCCATGTGTAAGATCATTAATGAAAAAATTAAAGAGGATAGGGCCCAATACTAAGCCCTGTGGTACCCCACTGGTAACAGGGTTCTAGTCTGAGTATGCACCGTTAATTACCACCCTTTGCTTTCTATCACTGAGCCAGTTGCTTACCCACTTGCACACTTTTTCCCCCAGTCCAAGCATTCTCATTTTAACTTATCATCCTTTTATTGTGGCACTGTATCAAATGCATTAGAGAAATCTAGATATATTACATCCAATGCTTCACCCCGATCCAGTCTAGAAATAATCTCCTCATAGAAGCTGATGAGATTAGTTTGACAAGACCGACCCTTCATGAACCCATGCTGGACCGGCGTTATACATTTGTTTTCAGCGAGATACTCCAGGATAGCATCTCTGAGAAAACCTTCAAACATTTTCCCCACAACAGATGTTAAGCTTACCGGCCTATAGTTTCCAGGATCACTTTTTGACCCCTTTTTGAATATTGGGACCCCACATTTGCTATGCGCCAATCCTTTGGGACATACCCCTTTATTAGACAATCCATAAATATTAAGAATAGGGCCTATCTATGACATCACTTAACTCCCTTAGGACACCCCGGGTGTATGCAATTTAGGACCTGGGAAGGTCTATTTTAACCTTCTTAAGACAGTGCTGTACTTCTTCCTGGGTTAGACAAGAAACATTTAAGTTGGAGTTTACCTCATCCCTCTTCTCATCAACAGAAAGGTCATCCTCCTCAGTAAATACAGTGGAGAAAAAATTGTTTGTTTAATAGGTTTGCTTTTTTCTCATCACCCTCTACAGTCTCTCCCTCAGTACTTTTTGAAGGGCTAAAATTTTCTGTTTTAATCTTTTTACTATTTATATAGTTAAAAAAATATTTGGGGTTAGTTTTACTTTCTATGGCAATATGTCTTTCTGTCTCCAGCTTTGCTGCCTTTATCATTATTTTACACACTTTCTTTTTTTTCTCCCTATAGCTTCTTAGCGCCTCTTCACTACCCTTCTGCTTTAGTAGTTGAAACACTTTATTTTTGTTATTTATTGCCTTTTATATCCCTGTTGATCCACGATGGGTTTTTCCTGTTTCTAATTATTTTATTACCATAAGGTATGTAGCTCTCACAGTGGGTGCCTAAGATTTTTTTTTTCCATAATGTTTTTATTAGGAATTTTAAATGTTAGACATTAGTCCCAACAAGGGACCATCAACATAAAAACAAGCAAACGGGTAGGGATTGGGTAGAGGGGGAGACGAAACATAGGGGAAGATGGGAAAGGAGGACATAGTAGAATGCTGCTATTGCTTGATCAGGTAAATCACAAAAAAAAGTTATATGTAAAGAACAAAAGCGAAGATCGCAATTAGAGATGGGCGAATTGATTCTAACGAAGTGGAATTCGTTTAGAATTTCAGGAAAACTTCGGTTCGGAACGAAGTCAAACTTTGGGGGACTTCGGGGGTGAACGAAGTGTGCTTTTGATTGATAAAATGGCTGCGAGCACATGGCGCTACATTGGGGCTAAAGCACTTTTGGGGAGGAAGAAGGGCATAGCCTGCATGACATGTGCAGAGATGAAGCCCAAACAGAGACCCGGCCGGATTCTGTGACGTCACCGGGGGGGGAATATATAAATCCGGGCGCGACGCCGGGGGCTCACACTCCTCTCATTGTGCTCATCAGGGAAGGTTGCTGCCGCGGCTGATAGCTCTTACTGAAGAATTGATTTTATATTTTAGCGTTTCTGGGGGGGTGTCCAGCTTGTTCAAGACTGTTCTTTTAAGTTCTATTTCTATTTTTTGGGGGAAATTGGATTGAATCCAGTGTGTTTTCCCCTGCAGCTGCATTTTTACATTCAATACCCAAGTGGGATCAAAAGCCAGTTCCTGTTGTTTTAAATTTAAAAAAACAGCGTTTTTAAATACAATTACCCTTCATTTTGGTGTAAATTATATTGGCAATTTCTAGGGGTTAATTAACGTTTTTTTTGCTGGTGTGTGAAAAAATAAACGTCTTTTCAACGCCAAAAAATTTTAAATTTTTCCTGTCCCAAATTTCACAAGAAAAGGGTTAATTAAACTTATCTCTTGTTGTGTGGCAAGAAAAACGAAATTTGAAACCCGTTTAAAAAGCTTTTTTTTTTGTGGGCTAAAATTCTTGGGGCGCAATTTACCCCCCGGGGTTAATAAGCGTTTTTTTTGCGGTGGCTGAAAAAATTTAAACCGTCTTTTTCAACGCCAAAATATATACATTTTTCCTGTAGCCCAAATTCATGTCCGAAGGTTAATTAACCCTGTTTGTGTTTTTAAATTTTAGTAAAACAACGTGTTTTTAAACAGCACATACAAATAATTTTTCCTCCCATTTGTGGGCGCAATTTTATCCAAGGGTTACCCAAGCTTGTTATGGGTTCATTTGGAGTCAAAACAGGGTTTTATTTTTCAATACAGTATCATCATAAACATGTTGTACATTTTAGAACAAAAGTATGTCAGCAGAGAGGTGGCAGGTCTGACCTGCGAGTGGCGTGGCAAAAACATTCCGGAACACCCCCCAGGTCGCAGCACGAAAGGGGGGACGTCGCAGCAGGGGTCCTCGGTGAGGCCCAACGCCGCGTCATCTAGGGGCCCGTGTGTTGTTCAGAAACCCCAAGGGGTTCTTGTTTGGGTTGATAGGTTCCTCTTCCCCCCAGTGACATCTGAAAAACCCAGCCAAGAGTCGGTGGGAACCTCAGACCAACCCTTATTTTGGCAGGGCCCCGGGAGCGGGTCAGGGCCCTCCCCTGCCCTCAGCCCGCTCTGTCCCACCCCCCCGGTTCCTCGCCAGAGTCTACATGTGGTCTGGGTCGCGCCCACTATATAGCGAGGATGAACATTTGGGAGGGCAGTCAGCGCTACTTGGCAGCGAAGAAATGGGGCCAATATCCCTGCTTCTTTGCAGTAGGCAGCAAAGTTAGATGTGGGATTGGCATGGGAGGTCATGTTGTGAGATAGCCTGGGCATACCAAGACGGTGATGAGAACAGCTGAGGTTTGAAAAAAATAGTGATGATGTAGCGACCGCATTGGGACGGGTGAGGCAGGGTTCTATCGTCAGGAGAAGGGGCGTCAGTTTGCGCTAGGCGCAGGGCGCCAGCAAGGGGTGGTGGCGTGGTCAGCAGGATGCAGCAGGTGAGGTCGGGACCCAAGCGGCCATGGGGTAAAAAATCCGCTTCGCAGGTCCAAAAAAAGTAGCGACACAGGGGTCGCGAGGCGCGGCGGCAGAAGTCCTCAGTGGGGGAGGTTGGCGGAAAAAATCCGATACTCGGGGGGTGTGGCAGTTTTTTGCAAAAGACCCCAAAGGACCCGAATATGGGTATATGTGAATCTGGGGGGCGGAAAAGGAAGCGTGGCCAGGGAGCTAACGTTGGCACCACGGCCCTGCGTCAACCAGCAGCGTCACCACCCGGTGGCCTGGGGAAAGGGTCAGTGTGGTGGTCCACCCTCCCGCCGCAGCAAAACGCGCAGCGCGCCCAGTGGTGAATGCCATTGAACCGTCAAGGCTCCACCCCTCTGCGAGGGAGCTGTTTCTCTTTGACATCATCTGCGGTCCGATGCTTTCCTCGTTCTCATGGGGCCGCGGGGCGTTCAGCGAGGCATTTCAAAGAGACAAAAAGTATGCGTCCAACCATCCAAGGTGAGCAAGTGACCGTGTCCTGTCCAAGTTGTTGGTATTGCGTCCCTCCCTTTCCAATGGTGGACTCAGCACCATTCGAGTTAATGGGTTGTGCCGAGCCCGGTGGAGAGTTCCAAGCCCTAATTTTTTTCCCAAAAAGGGAGTACCAGCACTTTTAAATTGTAGAACGAAGGTGGGCCGCCTTGAGTTTGGTTTGTTCCCAAAGGGGCACGGCAGGCGGGGCGTCTGGAGCTGTAACTGGTGGGCAAGACAAGTCCTTTCGGCCACTGGGTGAAAAGTGCTTCCCCGCCCAGGCACACCAAACTTGGCGGGGGCGCCGCTTTCTCCTCCCGTTTTCAAAATGCTGCACCGCGCCAAAGTCCGCCTCCTCCTCCCCTCCCCCATCTCGCCTCCAAAGTACTGCTCCTAACCACATGTGTAGGGCCAGCGGTGTCACGCAGTTCACAACCCGGTTGCCCCGGCGAAAGAAGTCCACGGGGGGGAAAAGCTCGCGTCATGCAACAAGAAATCGATGTGTGGCTTTCTCCGCGCCAGTGAAAAAAGGACCATGGTGACGGCAATGGGGGAACATGGTGTCCCCGCTGCACCCAGGGGATGGTCCCTGCGCCCTGCAGGGCACGTGTTTTAATCTGGTTTTGAAAAGGTTCCGAAGTCTTCCCCATTCTGAAAATGGCCGGAAAACTATGCATGCACTTTATCCTTCGTACAAAACCAGGAACACCCTCTAGTTTGCAGGGGAACGGCCCCCCCAACACACTCTGATATGCGTGTTTCCCCGGGGAATTCAGCGCACATGTTGGACCGATGTATGAACGGAAGGCCTTAAACGATTTTTTGATGATCCCGGGAGAAGAAGACTCCCCTTTTGGGAACTTTGTGTCAGGGTGGAGCTCATGCGTGAACCTGCCGTTTTTTTTGGGCCCTTCGAGGGGGGCCGTTTTTTTTCGTCGCCAGGGGCTACGGGATGAATAACGTCATTCCCGCTTCTTTTTCCGGAAAAAGATGCTGAAAAAAACTGTTGGGCAGGGGACTGGAGACGTGGCGACTACTCTCGTGGCCACTGAGTCCCGGGGGGGGATGAAAGGAGGGGAGGGGAGGACATTGGAGCAGAAAACGTCTGGTGAAAAGAAAGGATTTCTACCCCGGTGCAAGAGAGGAGGGAGGAGAGCTGGATGGAGATGAGGGAAAAGGGAGATGCCCCCAAACACCCTGGGGTTAAGTGGAAAAGGGGCAGGGAGCCCCTCGGAGTCACTTTTGCGATGGCTCGCAGGTGCTTATTTTCCTGGCTAGTGACAGCCCCAATTTGGCTCCCCCCAGAGGATGACTTCTGGCTCTCACCCCTTTGGGGCCCTCCTACCCGGTCCAAAATGGAGCCTTTTTCCCCGTATTTAGAGGGAAGGCAAATCAAATTATAGGGAAATCCTCGTAATCAGTTGGCCCCTGCCCTTTTGCGGCATCGCCCTCCTTTTAAGGTCTGACCGGGGGGGGTTTCCTCAGCGCTCACGTACTACTGCCGCGGTGCTGGGGGAAGGGGGGGGGGTAGGAGCAGACAGCTCCATCAGTAGTAACCTAATCAGGCCCCCTTTTTTTAGGACACTGCCAATGCCGAAACTTAATTTCTAAACCAAAATGGGGAAATGGCAGGGATTGACTTCAAAAAATCCCTGAGTTCAAACGGATGTTGGGGAAGAAAAGGGATTTGGGGGCTTTAACGTGGCATGGTTGTTGGGCCCGAAGGGGCGGTTCGAGTTTTTTTCAGAAAAAGCTGATCCCGATTTCCACAAACATCTTAGGGTTTTTG
>JAODAL010010249.1:0-50000 GCA_025379985.1 Phyllomedusa bahiana
GGGGGAACCACATTTTTAAGAGCAAAAAGTATCCTCTAGACACACATTTAATCCCATCCCACGGGGAGAATTTATAAAGAAAGGGAGACCCTGAAACTGGGATGCTGATTATGAAAAGAAAAAAGAAACATCATAAAAAGACTAAAGGACAGAGGATATAAAAATACCAAATTAAAAGAGCATTAAAGAAAATGGAAAATAAAACTCAAAAAGATTATCTGTCCATTAATTATAATCAAAGAAAGGATAAGGGGAAAGAACTTTCTAAAAAGCAGAATTTGGTATTTTCTACACCTTATAACACCAGTTTTGATAAAATTAAAAAGATATTCTTTAAGAATATAAATATATTAAGGCAAGACATGCAATTGGCGAAAAATTTTAGATAGAGGAGTATTTGTGTCCCAAAAAAAACAAAACAATGGGAATGAGGTTTCCCCCAGTATTTTCACAAGTCACATAATAGGAAGGTCTGGTTCACACAAAATGGATTTTTCCATGTGGTGGTCGCAGGTGTAATATGTGCAAGTTTACCCAAAAATTAAAACCTTTAGTTCAAAATCACAAAAAGAATATACCATACGAAAATTCATTAATTGCGATTCAGACCATATAGTTTATGGTATTAGATGCAATGAATGTGACAAACTTTATGTGGGAAGTAGTATCAGAAAATTGAAAACAAGAATTTTTTTCTGAACACTTAAATAATATAAGCAAAGGACATACCACATATTCAGGAGTAGCCAAACACTTTCTGGAAGAACATAGAGGTAGTATAAGTAGTTTTTCATTTTTCGGAATAGAAAAGGTAGAACGCCCTTTAAGAGGCGGTGACTGGCAGCGAAAGGTCCGTTTACGCGAAGCCTACTGGATTCTGAAGTTACAAACCAGAATCCATTAGGTTTAAATCTTCACAATGACCTAGCTTACATACATTAAATGCTAATTTATTATTGTGATTGCATTACTGTGTAAATAAGTAAACACATTGTTATGGCAATATTAAGATATAAAGTAATTTAAATGTTTTTAAATTACATATCCAAAGTGAAAGCTTGTAGGATGTGACGCAGTGTATCACATGATGTCTTTCCCTACTTAACTGTTCATTGGATAGGGCTTTGAGCCTTTAAACAAGGGTGCGGGTTTTGCACAGAAACGCGTTGGTTTTCCCCTTGCCATCCCTTTTTTTATACCCTCTCCCTTAATATTTTTGAAAAAAACTTTCCTTCCCAAACCCGCTGTGGATTTTTTTTTGTGTTTTCATATAAAGAATATGCCCTGCGATGGGAGGATATACCACCCAAAGTGAGGAGAAACAAACACGGGGAAGACCAGGTGCATTTTCTGCAATCAAGGTGGCTCATGTTTCGTTGTTTAAATTTTACGCTGCCTATACCTCCCCTACAGTGTTATACTGCCTACAGGGGCCCCCTATCCCCCTGCCTACGCTGCCTTTTCCCCGCCTAACCTGCCATTACCGCTTGGGGCCATAACCTGCCTTGGGGCCTTATCCCTGCTATAATTGCTTTGGGGGACATATACCTGCCTTTACCGCGTATGGGGCCATTCCCTCCCAATATAAGACAACCCCGAAAGTAAGAATAGTGGGACTTTTGGGGGTAAAAAAATGTAGCGTGTTTACTATGGGGGAAAACGGTAGGCGCGGGCCCCCGGCCCCAGTGCTGGGGGCAGCCCCCCGCGCTGAGCACAGACCTCCCGGGAGCTGAGTGCGAGGGGCGTGGGGCAGGTGGAAAGTGATTTCTTATTTTTAAAATTATGAACCCCGCCCTAAACTGATGCCTTTAATTTTCCCCCCCAAATACCTGCTGTTTTTAAAAATTTTCCCTGGTGTATATGTCCTGCTGCCTAAACATAGCCCCGCATGCCCAAAACATTGCCCTGCTTCCTTCATGACCCCCCAAAGCCCGCTGCCTTTATAGCCCCCTCAGCCCTGCCTGTGTATATAGCCTGCCTGACTATATATAGCCCCCCAAATCCTGCCTGTATATATAGTCCCCAAAACCCCTCCTGCCTATATATAGCCCCCTTACGCCCTGCGCGAATTGCCGGGCCTGGACTAATATATATTTTCCCCCCAAATCCCTGATGCTTTATATAGTCCCCAAGCCCTGCCGCCTATATTACCCCCAAAGCTGCCTGTCTGTATTAGCCACCCAAAGCCCTGCCTTAAATAGCACCCCTCCCTGTTATAGCCATCCCAAAGCCCTGCCTGCCTATATATAGCCCCCTCACAGCCCTGCCTGCCTGTATATAGCCCTGCCTGACTATATATAGTCCCCCAAATCCCTGCCTGCTATTTATAGTCCCCCAAAGCCCTGCCTGTCTGTATGTAGCCCCCCAAAGCCCTGCCTATATATAGCCCCCCTGCCTGTATATAGCCATCCCAAAGCCCTGCCTGCCTATATATAGCCCTGCCTGCCTATATATAGTCTCCCCAAAGCCCTGCCTATACATAGCCCACAAAGCCTCCCCACTATTTTTTAGCCCCTATAGCACCCTTGCCCTCCCTTGGCTGTATATTATGGCCCTACAGCTTACCTATGCCAGCTGCCTGTTGGGGCCCCCTTTTTAGCCTACACTAAGGCCTGCCTGCCTACATATATGGCCCCTATAGCTACCTATAACCTGTCTGCCTATCTATATGGGGCCCTATAGCTAACTAAACTCTGCCTATCTATATGGGGCCCTATACTCTACCTAAACCCTGCTTGACTGCCTATATGGGGCCCTATAGCTACCTAATCCATCCAAAAGTTTGCTATGGGGCCCAGGCTTCTCTAGTTACGCCCCTGATGCTATTATATGAGTATTCTATGCGTTCTGCCATTTTATTATATTATATTACGTGCTTTGTGATATTTTATGATGTTTTATATATTTTACACATACATAACATCATGCACATAAAAGAGCAGAAGTTAGGTGAAAGTTCCTCCTGCCGGTCAGGCATGTGACTTGTGGTGACTCAGACCTATTGTACATGTACTAAGAATAGCAGTGCAATATAAGTAAATCTTATACAATGTATTTACTGATCTTGAAGGAGACAGTAAAGGGCGGTCTCTGCAATGAGCGCATGTATACAGGAGCGTTAATCTTTGGTCTCAGCGCTAATTCTGTAACATGCAGGGACGTGACCATTGTACCATGAGCCCCAAACAGGTTAGAAATTGTGGTGGACCAAATTTACACAACTATGTTATAGACCCGGCCCCTGTACTGATCTCGCCCTTCTGGATCCCAAACCCTTTACAGATTAAGTCAATTCTGACCCACAGTAGTAAAGGGTCCTAAATATTGTGTAAAAGGGGCTGTCTATTCCTTAGAAAAAATTACTGCTGGTCAGAGAGGGGTTAAAATAGAAACTTGGCAACCTGCTCCGCCCCAGCACTGCCACTGGTCCTACCCACCGATGACATCACGTTCATCAGTCACGTGACACTGCAGCCAATCACTGGCCTCAGTGGTCACATGTCATCCATACAAGAAGAGACCACTGCAGCCTGTGATTGGCTGCAGCGCTATGTGATGTCATTTGAGGGGAGCAGCGGCTAGAACTTAATTTTTTTTTTTTATTTTAACCCCTCGCCAACCAGCAGTATTTTTTTAATGAATGGACAACCCCTTTAAATTTAAAGCTACTTAGACTTTGTGTTTTTAGACCCCTTACCAAAAGAGATGTTTGCTCCACTTTTATTTATCATTTTAGCACCAAATTATTCCATGGCGATGTATAGGGATTGTCATCACTCACACTGCTCCCTGAACTCATTGGGGCTCACATAGTAACCTATGAAAATGTTTTTTGAGTGTGGGAGAAACCCGCAAGAACATACACACTGAGTGCAGATGTTGTCCTTGGTCAGATTTCAACC
This sequence comes from Phyllomedusa bahiana, assembly GCA_025379985.1. Taxonomy (NCBI): domain Eukaryota; kingdom Metazoa; phylum Chordata; class Amphibia; order Anura; family Hylidae; genus Phyllomedusa; species Phyllomedusa bahiana. The sequence continues at coordinate 3,903 of JAODAL010010249.1, forward strand.
CAGGATTCCAGCACTGAAAGGCAGCAATGCTAACTACTGAGCCACTGTGCTGCACCATTCTAACTACTGAGCCACTGTGCTGCACCATTCTAACTACTGAGCCACTGTGCTGTACCATTCTAACTACTGAGCCACTATGCTGACCATTCTAATACTGGGGCCACTGTGCTGCACCCTTGTAAACTACTGAGCCACGTGCAGCACCATTCTAACTAGTGAGCCAAATATGCTGCAACCATTCTAAACTACCCGAGCCACTATGCTGCCACCATTGTAACTACTGAGCCACTGTGCTGCACCATTGTAACTACTGAGCCACTGTGCTGCACCCTTTAAAATACTGAGCCATATGCTGCACCATTCTAACTACTGAGCCAACCCGTGCTGTACCATTCTAACTACTGAGCCACTATGCTGCACCATTCTAACTGCTGAGCCACTGTGCTGCACCATTGTAACTACTGAGCCACCGTGCAGCACCATTCTAACTAGTGAGCCACTATGCTGCACCATTCTAACTACTGAGCCACCGTGCTGCACCATTCTAACTACTGAGCCACCGTGCTGCACCATTCTAACTACTGAGCCACTGTGCTGCACCATTCTAACTACTGAGCCACTGTGCTGCACCATTCTAACTACTGAGCCACTGTGCTGCACCATTCTAACTACTGAGCCACTGTGCTGCACCATTCTAACTACTGAGCCACTATGCTGCACCATTCTAACTACTGAGCCACTGTGCTGCACCATTCTAACCACTGAGCTACTGTGCTGCACCCTGCCAACCACTAAGCCAACCTGCTGCAATCTGCTAACCACTGAGCCATCCTGCTGTACCCTGCTAACCACTGAGCCACCCTGCTGTACCCTGCTAACCACTGAGCCACCCTGCTGTACCCTGCTAACCACTGAGCCACTGTGCTGTACCCTGCTAACCACTGAATCACTATGCTACAGCTTGCTAACCACTAAACCACTGTGCTGCATCACATTAACAACCATGCCAATGTAAAACTAGAACACTGGAATTATAACCAGTGTTTGACCAAGGTGTTGGACTAGAGGGCTAACAGAGGAATTGAAACTTGGAGCCACCAGTGGAGTTGATTCTTGGGGCCCACCAGTGGAGATGATTCTTGGGGCCCACCAGTGGAGATGATTCTTGGAGCCATCAGTGGAGCTGATTCTTGGGGCCCGCCAGTGGAGTTGATTCTTAGTGTCCACTAGTGGAGTTGATTCTTGGGGCCACCATTGGAGTTGTTTCTTGGGGCCCACCAGTGGAGTTGTTTCTTGGGGCCCACCAGTGGAGTTGATTCTTGGGGCCCACCAGTGGAGTTGATTCTTGGGGCCCACCAGTGGAGTTGATTCTTGGGGCCCACCAGTGGAGTTGATTCTTGGAACCCTCCAGTGGAGTTGTTTTTTGGGACCCATCCTACAGCTCCTGTACATGACTGCACATACTGCAGATGCCTATTACTTCCTCTCTCTCTCTGCCTTTCTCCCTGAAAAGCAGCCCCATGCTCACCATGCCAAGGGCCGCATTAAGGGATTCCCCTGCTCCTTTGGGGTCCATTCCAAGCCTAAATACAGTAAAAACAAAGTTTAGTAGATGTATCAGCCTTTCCTTTATAGGTTTCCTTCTATTTGGAAACAAAACTACCAGAATAACAGCCAAAAGGAAGTTCTCTGTAGGAAATCATATATTCTACTACCCTAATGCTTGTGTGCATTCACAGAGGAGAAATGAATCTGCAGACGCATGTAGGCAACAACTAATTTTAGAGATCTGGAGATCTGTTCTTAGAATGCAAATAGGTGAATAGCATTGCTCAATCCCAAAAATATCAAGCAATGCTCACGATGTACAAATCTCTCCAGTGAACTCCAGTACACCAAACACCTCCCGCAATATTGCTATGACTTAGTAAATAACCGCTGTAATCAATGCAGCTCATCTGGCTGCAGTGACGTCTCTAGTAACCTCTTTACGGCTACAAGGGGATGTACGAAACCTCAGAAAAAGTTTCAGTTTCTCTCCAGCAGCAGTTACACACATTGTACGTCACCCGTGTCTTTCATGCACTAAGATGCATAAGAAATTGAACATGGACTCCAGCTTCTTCACCCCCAATTTCTGGACACTTGTATCCCGGCCAGGGGCGTAGCTACAGGGGGTGCAGCAGTAGCAGTCGCTACCGGGCCCAGCCGCCTGAGGGGGCCCAAAAGCCCTCCTGCCACATAGGAAGATACCAGCATTGTAAGTGGTACATGGTAACTGGGGGGCCCCATTTCACTTTTCGCACCAGGGCCCAAGAGCTTGAAGTTACGTCTCTGCTCACGGCCATGAGAAGCCCTAACCCAGAGTCGTAACTTGAAGCTCTGGGGCCCTAGTGCAAAAAGTGAAATGGGGCCCCCCAGTTACCATGCGCCATTTACAATGCTGGTGTCTTCTTATGTGGCAGGAGGGCTTTTGGGCCCCCTCAGGCTGTAGAGCCGGTAGCGACTGTTACTTCTGCACCCCCTGTAGCTACGCCCATGCTTTATATTGTTTTCTCCTCACCCTCTTCCAAGAGTCATTACTTTTTTTTTCCTGCACAATCATTTCCATGCTTGTTTTTTGCAGGACAAGATGTACTTTTTAATTGTATCATTGACCATACCATAGAACGTACTGGGAAACCGAAAAAAAAACAATGTACATGAAATGTGAAAAAAAAAACAATTGCGCCTTTTTTGCTGGTGTTTTGTTATTATGCAGTCTATGCCCTTTCTACCCCGATGTGCAGTAGCATATTGGGCCACAAATCACATGAACTAGAGCTGCTACTGATGTTCTCATTAACCAGGGTAGGCAAACAAGTGCCAGGAGCTTTAGGGCTTGTTCACACGGCGTCTTGCGCTTTTCTGATGCGTCTCTGGGTCCATCAGAACGGACCCAGAGATGCATCTAACAATTAGCAGTGAGTGTATCACTGCCGGCAATGACAGACACGCGGCGGCGTTCACATGAGAGATCACTAGTGCGTGTTTGCACCGCGCCTGTCGGGTCCGTCTTTCGGATGCGATACAAGAATTGCATGTCGCGTCATGCAAGCACTCATGTGCCGGCAGTGATAATCTCACTGCTAATTGTTAGACGCGTCTCTGGGTCCGTTCTGATGGACCCAGAGACACATCAGAAAAGCGTATGTATACATGGAGGCAAGACGCCGTGTGAACTTACCTTTAGAGTCCAGCGCATGTGCAGTAGCACGTGGGGAAGGAACAGTTTGGGTGTGAACCACTACTGTGCATGCGATGGATTCTAAAGCTCCTGGCACTTGTTTGATTTCTCAGGGCATGCTATGATTTGCATACCCTTTCTTCCCAATTTGCAGCAGCATACTGAGCCAGAGATACTATGGACTAGAACATGGGGCCCCGGAGCAGACGGATGTCACTGCACCTCTGTTAATCCTACTGTGTATGGGGCCCCGGAGCAGAAGGATGTCACTGCACCTCTGCTAACCCTACTGTGTATGGGGCCCCGGAGCAGACGGATGTCACTGCACTTCTGCTAACCCTACTGTGTATGGGGCCCCGGAGCAGACAGATGTCACTGCACCTCTGCTAACCCTACTGTGTATGGGGCTCCAGAGAAGAGGGATGTCACTGCACCTCTGTTAACCCTACTGTGTATGGGGCCCGGAACAGATGAATGTCACTGCACCTCTGCTAACCCTACGGTATATGGGGCCCGGAACAGATGGATGTCACTGCACCTCTGCTAACCCTACTGCGTACGGGGCTCCAGAGAAGAGGGAGGTCACTGTACATCTGCTAACCCTTCTGTGTATGGGGCCCCGGAGCAAACAGATGTCCCTGAACCTCTGCTAACCCTACTGAATATGGGGCCCCAGAGTAGATGGATGAACAAACACCCTGAAACCATTGCTGGAAGAACATTCTCTGGGCCAGTCATCCATGTCAAAGACGCTCTTCCCCGAGCTGGGTATGAATCCATCCTTGCAGGTCATGTACACCCATACATGCTGATTGTCTCCCCTATGGAGGATAGGATCTTCCAGCAAGACAATGCGACATGTCACACGGCTAGAAATATCCAACATTGGTTGGAAGAGAATGACCACGACTTCCAAGTACTACCCTGTCCCCTAATTCCCCAGACCCCAATTGAGTGGAGGTGTTAGCTCTATGGCCCCTCCAGTACCTGTGGGATACAGTTGGCTCCAAATACTTGTGACAACCTACCAGGACCTTATGGAGTCACTCCCCACCTGTTTAACTGCTGTACGTGCTGCACACGACGGTTCCTCTGGATAATGTGAATCAAATGTGTATTTAGGCCTCAGGGACATATCTCAAGTAAGTATTTGTAGCATCCCAGGTATGGTGCCCATGAAATTAGGGGCAGACTATAGATTTGTCAATAGTGCATGTCCTTTAAAGGGGTTGCGGTCAGCTGTACGTTGGCTATCCGTGGCCTCATATTTTCTTACCTGTGTCACTTCTTGTGTGGCCCCTGCAGCAGACCTCATTACATCACCCATACTTATTATACCGTGTCCATGTCATAGTGAATGCAGGAACTGGTGTAGGTCCCATTACAGCTCCACAGGATGATTCATGTAGTCATCAAGACTACAAGAAGCTTCCTTGCAGCAGATTTGTTACATAACATAAAAAGTAAAAGTAACTGGCCATGAGTCTGAGATCTCTCATTACCACTTACGTGTAGGACATAGGTCACATAGTTTAGCCTAACATGATTAGGTCACACTTCTAAAAGTTACCGATGAAGTAAGAAGAAAATAATTCAAGGTAGGGCATCTAAAACTCTTGGAAATAGCTAACATTGTTGTAGTGGTAGAAAACTGCACATGGGCCCTCCTGCCTGAGGAAATGAAAGGGCCCCAGGATAGCCATCTAGTTGAACGTTTCTCAGATACATAGTTGTGGCCATTACATAGGGCAGGTTTTTGGGTATAGTTTAGGCATTAAAGAATCCACAGTAGTGGTTTAGACTGGCCTACAGGAGAAACCCCCAGTGGTCACCTGGGCCTGGTGGTCCCCTGGGAATGAGGGCCTGGGTCTAGTTTCAGGGAAAAAGAGAGAAGAAAAGCAAGAGCCAAATTGCAAGAGGCATGTGCAGTAGTTGCAGGGTTGTCCACAAGAAACAACTCCACTGGTGGACCCCAAGAATTGACTCCACTGGTGAGCTCCGAGAGTCAAACTCACTGGTTGGCCCCAAGAGTAAACACCACTGGTGGACCCCCAAGAATTGACTCCACTGGTGAGCCCCAACAGTCAAACTCACTTGTTGGCCCCAAGAGTCAACACCACTTGTGGACCCCAAGAATTTACTCCACTGGTGAGCTCCCAGTCAAACTCACTAGTTGGTTCAAAAGTCAACTCACTGTTGGGCCCCAGGCACCCCAGTCTGATGCTGTCCACCATAACTTACATCTTCTTGCTGTTTATTCTTGTCTTGAAGGGATTTACCACAATGATTAGCTTTTACCATGTAGGGAATGGTACATAAAGATTATTATCAACTACATTTTTGTTCTGATTTTGCTTTATTTAGGAGATAAAGGAGATTTTATCTACTGCTAGTGTACACAAGTTTCTCTTGGTTATGGCCCACCTCTATTTCTCTTATCTGATTGCTCTAAGCTGCCAACCATGATGAGACACTCCCTGCTGAGTCTTATCTCTAGCACAGTAGTTTGTTTACCTAAGTTAATGACAAGCTTTACCTATTTAGAGTTATGTAGCCTTGGGCACTACAAATAATATATCTCCAGCAGTCATGTCATTGCATCAGGATCATCTAGGAATAGCAGAGCTGGTATGTCAATCACTGCTATAGACCCGCCCACAGCCTGAACAGGAAGTGTGAATCTTAAGCTGGCTGTGGCTCTGTGAAGTTGCATGGTGAGATACCCCTTTTAAATCTTATATCCTGAATCTCCATAATTCTCCATGACATCTCTTGCCACTGTCTGCTTGGCCTCAATGGCAGTCTCCTGTATAGTTGTGGCCACTGGGGTAGATTTAACTGAACGCACTCAAATGGCGGGATCAGGCGTGAAGTCAGGTGGATGACAATGTGAGCCCAAGGGCCAAATGTGCATAACGTTGGTCCTGGGGTAAAATCGTCATGGATATGTATTGTATGTGAATGCTGTTCCTTGTACATGTTGTACAGTGCTCTGACCAGGTGTAGCACATACATTCCCTGAAGGAATAAAGAGATTATCCTGCTCTTCTGTGTGAAACGACTTTCCTTACTCCACCCATAAAACCTTATGACAGTTCTTGTTGTATGTGTTGTAATAGCGCAGAGACATCCACATTCCACCTTGTCACCAGCCGCTCCCCGACCTGTACAGAGCAGGACTTTGCTTCAATGTTCCTTCACCTCGTGACGTGTATATATATATATATATATATATATATATATATATATATATATATATATATATATAATATATATATATATATATATATATATGCAGCACCTTCACCTCACCTGTCCTCCTATCATAGTGCACATCTGCAACATGTCAGGTCACATCACAGATATCACGAACCTTGTGGAGGGAACAGATTATCTTACCTGAAAGACACACGTATATATACATTATCACACAAAAGTAAGTACACCCCTCACATTTTTGTAAATATTTTATTATATCTTTTCATAGGACACCACTGAAGATCTGACACTTTTGTACAATTTAAAGTAGTCAGTGTCCCAGGCAACAAGAGAAATGATACAGCGGTACCAGAATAAAATCCAGGTTTTTTTATTCCTTAATTCTTAAAAGCCAGGTAACCGAAACACAGCATGGCCAGGAAAAACCCTCAGTCAGCGGAGCCGACGCGTTTCAGGTGAACATGTCACCCTTAGTCATGGCATACTGAACACATAACATAGACAAATATATATACTCTAAAAATAAATGCAGTAATCATCTGCTCACCTGATTCCAATCGTTAGCGTCACCGGGCGCCAAGAACTCCCACGTCCGGAGCACAGCCCGGACGTGAATGGCTACATTCATATAATTATACAATCAGACCACATTTCATTAGCAATCAATGCAGAAATCCAAGGGGTTCACTTACTTTTTCCCATAACTGTAAGCTTTCCATAAGGAAATTTCAGGCTTAACTCAAAAAAGGACACTACCATCAAAATGTTTGTTTTTGTTTTACACCTATTGACAAGCAATTTGCGACTATTATATAGATTTTTTTTTAATTGGGTGTTTTTTTTTTATATATATATAATTTTCAAAAGTTCCCCTTGTTTGTCTCTGTGACTTCCTTTCTGTGAGCTCTGTTATTGCGGCTTTGAGAGGTGCTTGACAGTTCTCTTCCAGGCCCACTTTGGTCTGAGAGATGTACAGTACCTTGTAAAAGTTTCGCCCCCCTTGAACATTTCAACCTTTTGCCACATTTCAGGCTTCAAACAGAAAGATATAAAATTAAAAAAATTTTTGTGAAGAATCAACAACAAGTGGGACACAATTGTGAAGTAGAACGACATTTAGTGGATATTTTAAACTTTTGTAAAGAATAAAAAACTGAAAAGTGGGGCGAGCAATATTATTCGGCCGCCTTAAGTTAATGCTTTGTAGCGCCACCTTTTGGTGCGATTACAGCTGCGAGTCACTTGGGGTTTGTCTCTATTAGTTTTGCACATCGAGAGACTGAAATTCCTGCCCATTCTTCCTTGGCCACAGCTGGAGCTCAGTGAGGTTGGATGGAGAGCGTTTGTGAACAGCTGGAGCTCAGTGAGGTTGGATGGAGAGCGTTTGTGAACAGCTGGAGCTCAGTGAGGTTGGATGGAGAGCGTTTGTGAGCAGCTGGAGCTCAGTGAGGTTGGATGGAGAGCGTTTGTGAACAGCTGGAGCTCAGTGAGGTTGGATGGAGAGCGTTTGTGAGCAGCTGGAGCTCAGTGAGGTTGGATGAGAGCGTTTGTGAACAGCTGTAGCTCCAGAGTTTGGATGGAAGCGTTTGTAAACAGTTTGGAGCTCAGTGGGTTGGATGGAGAGCGTTTGTGAACAGCTGGAGCTCAGTGAGGTTTGGAGGGAGGTGTTTGTGAGCAGCTGGAGCTCATGGGTTTTGGTGGAGAGTGTTTGTGACAGCTGGAGCTCGTGGGGTTGGATGGAGAGCGTTTGGGTGAACAGCTGGAGCTCAGTGAGTTTGATGGAGAGTGTTTGTGAGCAGCTGGAGCTCAGTGAGGTTTTGGATGGAGAGCGTTCCTGAACAGCTGGAGCCAGTGAGGTTGGATTGAGAGCGTTTGTGAGCAGCTGGAGCTCAGGGGAGGTTGGATGGAGAGCGTTTGTGAACAGCTGGAGCTCAGTGAGGTGGTTTGGAGGAGCGTTTGTGAGCACTGGAGCTCAGTGGGGTTGGATGGAGAGCGTTTGTGAACAGCTGGAGCTCAGTGAGGTTGGATGGAGAGCTTTTTGGAGCAGCTGGAGCTCATGGGGTTTGGGATGGAGAGCGTTTTGTGAACAGGTGAGCTCAGTGAGGTTGGATAGAGAGCTTTTTGTGAACAGCTGGCGCTGGGTGAGGTTGGATGGAGAGCGTTTGTGAACAGCTGGAGTTCAGTGATTTTGGGATGAAGAGCGTTTGTGAGCACTGGAGCTTAGTGAGGTTGGATGGAGAGCGTTTGTGACCCAGCGGGAGCTTAGTGAGGTTGGATGGAGAGCGTTGTGAACACTGGAGCTCAGGGGAGGTTGGTTGGAGAGTGTTTGTGAACAGCAGTTTTCAGCTTTTTCCACAGATTCCCATTGGTTTCAGCTCTGGATTGTGACTTGGCCATTCTAACACCTGGAGACAGTTATGTGTGACAGTGGGGATGGTGTGTTCCTTGGTCTTCATGATGCTGCCACCGCCATGTGTGACAGTGGGGATGGGGGATTCAGGGGATGAGCTGTGTTGCTTTTATGCCAAACATATCGTTTGCATTGTGTCCAAAAGTTGGATTTTGGTTTCATCTGAGCAGAGCCCCTTCTTCCACTTGTTTGGTGTCTCCCAGACGGCCCCTTCTTCCACATGTTTGGTGTCTCCCAGGTGGTTTGTGGTAAACTTTAAATGAGACTTTTTATGGATATCTTTGAGAAATGGCTTCTTCTTGCCACTCTTCCATAAAGGCCAGATTTGTGCAGTGTACGACTGATTGTTGTCCTAAGGACAGACTCTCCCACCTCAGTTGTAGATCTCTGCAGTTCATAAAGAGTGATCATGGGCCTCTTGGCTGCATCTCTGATCAGTCTTCTCCTTGTCTGAGATGAAAGTTTAGAGGGACGGCCGGGTCTTGGTAGATTTGGATCGCTTGCACAGTGCTCCTTGGGATGTTTAAAGTTTGGGAAATCTTTTTGTATCCAAATCCGGCTTTAAACTTCTCCACACCAGTATCACGGACCTGCCTGGTGTGTTCCTTGGTCTTCATGATGCTCTCTGTGCTTTAAACAGAGCCCTGAGACTATCACAGAGCAGGTGCATTTATACGGAGACTTGATTACACACAGGTGGAGTATATTTATCATTAGTCATTTAGGACAACATTGGATCATTCAGAGATCCTCACTGAACTTCTGGAGTGAGTTTGCTGCAGTGAAAGTAAAGGGGCCGAATAATATTGCACGCCCCACTTTTCATTTTTTAATTTTTTAGAAAAGTTTAAAATAACCAATAAATTTCGTTCCACTTCACAATTAGATCACACTTGTTGTTGATTCTTCAAAAAAAATAAAAATTTTATATCTTTATGTTTAAAGCCTGAAATGTGGCAAAAGGTTGAAAAGTTCAAGGGGGCCAAATACTTTCGGAAGGCACTGTGTTATTAGCAGAACCTAATAAGTTTGCAGAAAAGATTAACCCATTATCTTTCCATGTATTGCTCTTGTTATTCCCCTGTTGTTCTAGTCTAATTTTATTTAACCCTGTGCACAGTACAATAGAGCGATCAGTCTGTCATTACCTACTATTTGTAATGAGACTACATGCAGATAAGCAACACCTACAATAAACTGAGATTAGTTCAGGAGTTGTCTCTTTACTATTACAGCTAGAAAAGGACAAGATTTTATATGTAATTTTTAATTTTTGCCATAAATTCAAAAAAAAAATAGTTTTACAGGAATATTGGTTTTAACAAAAATATACCGAACCTAAAAGTGCAAACCAAAGACTACCGTGCTTACTGCTCCCTTTTGCTTCAAAAACGATCCTCTGTGTTAATCTTGGAGAGCGTTCAACGTAGACTTGGGACTCCTTAGTTATACTTGATCTAGAAACAAATACTTCATCCTTAAAATTCCTTATACTTTAATGGGAGCTTTAAAATCACATAAAAACAAACAAAAACACGCTTACGCGTTTCAACCAAGCTCCGGTCCTTGGTCACAGCAGGAGTTAGTAGCAACTCCTCCCCTTTTATAGTTATAGAAAATGTAAGCGAAAATGGACAATAGCTAATGGCAGAAATTGGATGAAAGAGTAAATATATTTAAACTATTCTGTTGCGTCTTATATGACTCATGGATTATGTGCAGAGAACTGATTCTCATATATTATGCGAACACCTTGATGCTATAGTAGGTAATGATATGTACCATTAAGCTAAACTGTTAGTGATAATTGGCCAACCTAGTATATAAAGAGTTAATTATCAATAGTGCTATATACGTTGATTTGTTGCTCTTACACCCTGGTGTGACAAAGGACCGGAACTCGGTCTGAAACGCGTGTTTGTTTTTGTGGCATTTTAAAATTCGGAATAAAATATAATGATTTTTAAGGATGACATTTCAATACTTACTTGTTTCTGTATCAAGTGTAACAAAAATACTCCATTCTAATGGCAGTGTCCCTTTAAAAAAAGACTAGCATCTGAGCCAAACATTGTTTATGTCTGAATGTAGGTCCCTTCAGCTTATCATACTCCAGTGCTGCTCTTCTCTGGATTGTACAACACTTCTGTGTCTCCATAGCAAGGAGAAGATAGGACTCATTAAGAGCTGTAGTCTTCTTATCTGTTGCTGTCAATGAACTAAAGACAGATAAAGTCACCCAGAGCATGTAACTGTGAGCTCCAGATTCTAGGATATATCCCACGTGCTAATACAAGTTTAGGACATATATAAACTAGTCGACTACACGTATTTTAAATTCAATTGACTAAACTAGTATATAGATGAAAATAAAAGGAAAACTATTGAATTTTATTAGTGAATACTATATAAAAACATCAAAAAAGTACCGACACAGAAAAGTGCTAAACATCCCTTAGATCGCCCAATTCATAAAGTCAAAAAGTATCTGCATAATACAAACCGTATATACTCGAGTATAAGCCAATTTTTTCAGCACAAAAAATGTGCTGAAAAATCCGACCTCTGCTTATACTCGAGTCACTGTCGGCGCTCGGGCGCTGCGATGGCCTGGGGTGCTGTCGGCGATCTCTTCACCTCTATGCGACTCCTCTGGGAGCGCAACCAGGTGAAGATACCACTGCGGAGCGGAGAGCGAGTGCTCCCTGCCCCGCAGTGAACTCTGGACGGCCACAGACTCGCGACTGTCCGGAGTTTCCAGCACAGGCAGCGTGAGTGTCATCACGCTGGCTGCACGGCCTGATAACATCACACTGCTTGTGCCTGAAGATGGAGCGGAGCACCCGGGAGTCGGAGCAGTGAGGGAGTGAGGTAAGTGTTTGTATTTTTAAACCCTGCCTATACCTGCCTATAGGGACATATACCTGCCTAGAGGGACTATACGCCTATAACCGCTATGAGGACATATACTGCTTAACTGCCTAGTGGACAAACCTTCCTATAACCTGCCTATGGGACATATCCTGCTTAATCTGCCTATAGGGACATATTCCTGCCTATGAGGACATATACCTCCTATACCTGCCTATTGGGACATATACCCAATTACCTGCCTATGAGGACTTATACCTGCCTATACCCTGCCTATGGGATATATTCTGCCGTATGTTTAGATATACCTGCCATACTTGCTATTGGGACATATACCTCCCTATAACCTGCCTGATGAGGACATATACCTGCCTTATAACTGCCGTATTAGGGATATATTCCTGCTTGGAGGACATAACTGCCTATACTGCTTATTGGGACATATATCTCCCTATAACCTGCCTATAGGGACATATACCTGCCTATAACCTGCCTATGGGGACATATACCTGCCTATAATCTGCCTATAGGGACATATTCCTGCCTATGGGAACATATACCTGCCTATAACCTGCCTATTGGGACATATACCTCCCAATTACCTGCCTATGAGGACATATACCTGCCTATAACCTGCCTATAGGGATATATTCCTGCCTATGAGGACATATACCTGCCTATAACCTGCCTATATGGACATATACCTGCCTATAACGTGCCTTTGGGGAAATATACCTGCCTATAATCTGCCTATAGGGACATATTCCTGCCTATGAGGACATATACCGCTATAACCTGCTATTGGGACATATACCTCCCAATTACCTGCCTATGAGGACATATACCTGCCTATAACCTGCCTATAGGGATATATTCCTGCCTATGAGGACATATACCTGCCTATAACTTGCCTATTGGGACATATACCTCCCTATAACCTGCCTATGAGGACATATACCTGCCTATAACCTGCCTATAGGGATATATTCCTGCCTATGAGGACATATACCTGCCTATAACTTGCCTTTTGGGACATATACCTCCCTATAACCTGCCTATAGGGACATATACCTGCCTATAACCTGCCTATAACCTGCCTATGAGGACATATACCTGCCTATATGGACATATACCTGCCTATGGGACATATACCTGCCTATAACCTGCCTATATGGACATATACCTGCCTATGGGACATATACCTGCCTATATTCTGCCTGTGGGGACATATACCTGCCTATAACCTGCCTATGTAATTTTATTGGTATACATTTTTATTTTTGAAATTTACCAGTAGCCGCTGCATTCCCCCTACTCCCCCCCGGCTTATACTCGAGTCAATAAGTTTTCCCTGTTTTTTGTGGCAAAAGTAGGTGCCTCGGCTTATGCTCGAGTATATACGGTAATAATACATAATACGTAAATCAGGCACATAAAAGAAAGAGCATATAAACAGCATAAATACCTGACCAAAGTTATAATCAATTTGGGAAGAAAAGTGATGGTGCACGTCACCCTGACGCGCATTTCATCTGCCTAGGAAGTAAGAAACAATGTAATTAATAGTTTGTAACTTGAAAAGTACAATGAATACATGACCTGAAGGCTCATCTGTAGCTCTAGTTCTTAGTTATGTCGGGCATGTGAGTAAAGGTGCACGGAAAACTCTGACCGCTGAGCTGAGGCAAAATCCCTTGTAGCTGTAGAAAAAATGGAAATACACTTATATACTTATATACTAATATACTTCTTATAACATCCAGAGTTCTTTATTCAACCCATCACAAAGATAATATACTAGTATTACTGTATACCGCTGACATACACACCTCTCATCTCTGTAAATCTTGTATTCTAACTTTTCATGTGACAACACTGGAGATCTGACACTGTGATACAATGTAAAGTAGTCAGTGCACAGCTTGTACAATTTGGGGTGTTCTCAAAATAACTCAACACACAGCCAACAATGACTAAACCTCTGGCAATAAAAGTGAGTACACCCCTAAGTGACAACAAAACTGAGTACACCCTTAATAAAAGTAAGTACACCCCTAAGTGATAAGGCAATTTGCCTTTTCTCTCCATGGTGTCATTGACTTTTTGGGGTTGGAGGAAGGGGGAGCAGGTGTGTTCATTTGGTGTTTTCGTCTCACACTTTTTTTTAAACGGGTTTTCTTTAAACTGGCTCCTGGAAAGGGAAACTGTTGGGTCTTTAAAAAAAAGAATTGTTTTTTACATAAAGATGCCCGGGGGGTTTTAAAAGAAGATCCAACACCCGACACTGGCTGCACCCAAAGACTTCAGCGATTTTAAAAGACAGGTTCCACTCAGAACACCCCCTTCTTTGTCACCAAAGAAGTTGAGTGAAATGTCGCTTCATATTCCGAGATTTTTCTTTTCAAAATAAGTATGAGTGCTGCCCATTGCTGCAGGGGTTACAGGGGTGGGGGGACAGCGGCAGTGCTCAGACCATACGTTGCACACTGCTCAAATTGGGTCTGCATGGCTGTCGCCCCCAAAAAAAAGCTTCTTCTAAAGATGATACAAAAAAAAAGCCCGCAAACAGTTTGTTTTAAAAAAAAGAAAGCAGACAAAGGACATGGATTACGGGAAACCAAAGTCCTGTGGTTGATGAGACCAAAAAAACTTTTTTAGTTAGATGGTGTCAGTTGTTGGGGGCAACCAGGTGAGGAGTACAAAGAAAGTGTTTTTTACCACATCAAGCATGGTGATGGGAGTGTCATGATTTTGGGTTTGCATGGGCTGCCTGGGGGGAGTTACAGTTCATTGGGGGGAACCTAAGCCAACATGTACTGGACATATGAAGCCGAGCCTGACCCCCTTTCCCTTTTGGGCCATGGGCATATCCAACTGAAAAAACCCTGAAAAACACCTCCAAAATGACCATTATATTACTAAATGAGGGTAAAGGTGCTGGACTGATTACTTTATAATCAGTGTCATATCTTCAGTGTTGTCCTATGAAAAGATATAAAACAATGTATAAAACAAAAAAGAGTTTTAATGAAATGAGACCACCAATCTTACCCAAGTTATTTCTTCAAAAAACCAAATTTTGCGAAACCCTCCATAACACTCAGGGCCGGGAAACGTGTAGCGGAGGTGGGGCATACCCTAGGGGCTACCTTGCCTGTAAGTGGGGGGCCTGTGCCGCACTAGACAGTCACAGATAGTCATTTGTGTGTTTATTTATTAGGGTCCTTGCCGTCCCCGGGGCGGTCTGCCCTGCAGCAGCACGGCCCCAGTGCTCTTCCAGCTGCTGCTTTAGCGGCCGCCCCCCCCCCTGCCTCCCTGTCCCCCCCCCTGTGGCGGCGCCGTCGTTGCGGACACTGACACAGGCGCCGCGCAGCTACGTCAGTCCCCCGTCTGGAGTATTTGGGGTGGAGATGACCTGGCGCCGTGAGGTACCTTATGTCATGTCGGTTTTTTTCCTGCGGGGCCGGCAGCGGCCTGTGGCGTTCAGGAGGTAGGCCGGGCAGAGAGTCTGACTGCCGAATCAATACTCCCGCATCTGGAGACTCCCCCCTTTGATTAAAGTGACCGCTGTGGACCGTTTTATTAAAGTGACCTCTCTGGTCTGGGCTGTGAAGAGTGGGATAACTGGGATTGAAGGGCTGGGCGGGGCTGGGGTGTGAAGGGCTGGGATGGGCTGGGATGTGAAGAGGGGATGGAAGGGTGGGCTGGGGGTGAGCTGGGATGGGAAGGGCCCTTTCTGGGGGGAGCTGGGATGGGAAAGGGGTGGGCTGGGATGAGCTGGATGGGAAGGGCGGGCGGGATGAGCTGGGGTGGGAAGGGCTGGGTGGGTGACGGGGGTGAAGGGCTGGGTTGGCTGGGATGTGAAAGGGGTGGGGTGGGGGTGGGATGTGAAGGGCTGGGTGGGATGGGTGGGGGTGGAAAAGGTGGGCTGGGATGAGCTGGGATGTGAAGGGGATGGGGTGGGTGGCTGGGAGTGAAGGGGTGGGGGGATGAGCTGGGATGGGAAGGGGTGGGATGGGCTGGGATGTGAAGGGGTGAGCTGGGATGTGAAGGGGTGGGGGGATGAGTGGGATGTGAGGGGTGGGTGGGGTAGCTGGGATGTGAAGGGTGGCCTGGATGAGTGGGATGGGAAAGGGGTGGATGAGCTGGGATGTGAAGGGATGGGCCTGGATGAGGGGATTGAAGGGCTGGGGTGGGCTGGGATGTAAGGGGGTGGGCTGGGTGAGCTGGGAGTGAAGGGCGGGATGAGCTGGGGTGTGAAGGGCTGGGTGGCTGGGGTGTGAAGGCGAGCTGGGCTGAGCTGGGATGTGAAGGGCTGGGCTGGGAAGCTGGGTTTTAAGGGGGTGGCCTGATGGCTGGGATGTGAAGGGGTGGGTGAGCTGGGATGTGAAGGGCTGGGGTGGGATGACTGGGGTGTGAAGGGCTGGGATGGGCTGGGATGTGAGGGCGGGGGACTGGGAGTGAAGGGCTGGATGGGGGGGTTGAAGGGGTGAGCTGGGGTGAGCTGGGATGGGGGTGGGTGGATGAGGGATGGGAAGGGTGTGTGGGATGACTGGGATGTGAAGGGATGAGTGGGGGTGGGAGGGCTGGGATGAGCTGGGATGTGAAGGGATGGGCTGGGTGGGATGGGCGGGATGTGAAGGGGTGGGTGGGGTGGGATGTGAAGGGCTGGGGAGGGGTGGGGTGTGAAGGGCTGGGATGAGTGGGATGTGAAGGGTGGGCTGGGATGGGTGGGATGAGTGGGTGGGAAGGGCTGGGTGGGGGTGAGTGGGTGTGAAGGGATGGGCTGGGATGAGCTGGGCTGGGAAGGGGTGGGCTGGGGTGACGGGTGTGAAGGGGTGAGCTGGGGTGGGGGGGCTGGGGTGGGTTTAGGTGGGATGTGATGGGCTGGGCTGGGGTGAGCTGGGATGTGAAGGGCTGGGTGGATGAGCGGGTGTGAAAGGGCGGGTTGGGGGTGGGAAAGGGCTGGGGGTGGGGTTGAAGGAGGGGGTGGGGTGGGATGAGTGGGATTGAAGGGTGGGGTGGGGATGAGCTGGGATGGGAAGGGCTGGGCTGGGATGAGCTGGGATGGGGAAGGGGTGGGCCTGGTGGCTGGGTGGGGGGGTGGGTGGATGAGCTGGGATGTAAGGGGGGGGCTGGGAGGCTTTGGGTGGGAAGGGTGGGTGGGTGAGGGGTGTGGGGTGGGCCTGGTGAGTGGGGATGGGAAGGGTTGGGCTGGGATGGCTGGGATGTGAAGGGGGGGTGGGTGAGTGGGGTGGGGCTGGGTGGGATAGTGGGGGGAAGGCGGGCTGGAGGCTGGGTGGGAAGGGGTGGGCGGGATAGCTTGGATGGGAAAGGGTGGGTGGGTGGGTAGTGTTAAGGGTTTGGGGGGATGGTGGGGGTGGGGTGGTGATGGGCGGTTGGGCTGGGTGAGCTGGGTGTGAAAGGGTGGGTGGGTTGAGGGGGGGGGGAGGGCTGGGCTGGGTTCTGGGGGTGTGAAGGGTGGGGGGGATGAGTGGGGTGTGGGGGTGGGCTGGGTGGCTTTGATGTGAAGGGATGGGCTGGGATAGCTGGGTGGGAAGGGCTGGGTGGGATGAGTGGGGTGTGAAGGGGATGAGCTGGGATGTGAAGGGCTGGCGGGATGTGAAAAGGGATGGGCTGGGGTGGCTAGGATGGGGAAGGGCTGGGCTTTGAAGTGAAAGGGGGGGTGGGGTGTGAAGGGATGAGCTGGGGTGTGAAGGGTGGGTGGGATGTGAAGGGCTGGGTGGGATGTGAAGGGATGAGTGGGATTGAAGGGTGGGGGTGGGATAGCTAGGATGGGAAGGGGTGGGCTTTTATGTGAAGGGGGGGCTGGGATGTGAAGGGTGATGGGATGGAAGGGCTGGGTGGGGTGTAAGGGTGGGCGGGATGTAAAAAGGGTTAGGGGTGTGAAAGGGGGGGGATGTGCTGGATGTGAGGGTGGGAGAGCTGGGATGTGAAGGGGGAGATGAGTGGGATGTGAAGGGATGAGCTGGGATGTGAAGGGATGGGCTGGGCTGTGAAGGGATGGGCTGGGATGTGAGGGCTGAGATGGGGGGATGTGAAGGGGTGGATGGGATTTAAGGTGGGTGGGGGTAGCGGGAGTAAGGGATGGGGGGATGTGAAAGGGGGTTTTTATTTTTTTTTTTAATCTATCTATTTTTAACTCCCATTTTCCTTTATTAAATTTTTACTAAAAATTTCTATACTTTAAATCTTTATTTAAAAAAAAAAAAACCCCCCCTTAAACTGGGGTGTGAAGGGGGGGGGATGTGAAGGGTGGGATAGCTGGGATGTGAAAGGGGTGGGGGGGTGTAAGGCTGGGATAATTGGGAAGGCTGGCTGAGTGAGCTGGGATTGAAGGGGGGGATGAGCTGGGATGTGAAAGGGGTGGGAGTGAAGGGGTGGGCTGGGGTGTGAGAGATGAGTGGATGTGAAGGGCTGAGTGGGGTGGCTGGGATGTGAAGGGGGTTGGGATTGAAGGGCTGGGAGAGTGGGATGTGAAGGGGGGGCTGGGATGATGGGGTTGAAGGGCTGGTGAGCTGGGATGTGAAGGGGTGGGGTGGGGTGAGCTGGGGTGTGAAGGGCTGGGATGAGCTGGGGTGTGAAGGGATGAGCTGGGATGTGAAGGGCTGGGCTGGGATGTGAAGGGTTTGGGGGGGATGAGCTGGGATGGAAGGGCTGGGATGACTGGGGTGGAAGGGGTGGGGTGAGCTGGATGTGAAGGGGTGGGTTGGGGGTGTGAAGGGGTGGTGAGCTGGGATGGGGAAGGGCGGCTGGGGTGAGCTGGTGTAAGGGGTGGGATGAGCTGGGATGGAAGGGTGGGTTGGGATGGGAAAAGGGGTGGGGTGGGGTGAAGGGGGGATAGTGGGATGTGAAGGGGTGGATGAGCTGGGGTGTGAAGGGATGAGCTGGGGTGGGAAGGGCTGGGGTGGGATGTGAGGGCTGGGCTGGGATGTGACGGGCGGGGCTGGGATGAGCTGGGGGTGGAAAGGGGTGGGGTGTTAATGTTAATGTGATATTTATGTTAATTGTTAATTTATTACTTTTTTGGTGAAATTTCCCTTTGAAAAAATTTTTTACGTCCTTTTACAGTAATTTTGAAAACTCAAATACCGCAGCGGTCGGGGGATGGGGGCGGGAATGCGGCGGGGGGGGGGCGCGTTTGCCTCCGTGCCCAGGCACCAAAAGGCTTGTCCCCGGCCTGATAACATTTTTCAATATGATAAAAATCCAAAATACAGCACCAATATTGATATCAAGATGTTCGTAATTCCAGCCTAGGGAAAGGGGGGTAAACAAAATAGTTTGTCTATACGGAGACCTCTCGGGATCATGGCTTTCTCAATGTGCTGTGAACTCCATCATGTAGCATGACCTGTGGTGCACAGATGTCATTTATTGTAAAATGTATTGCCAATGACTGCACCCGACCACGACTGGAAAGCTCCAACTCGCACATCGTCTCTCTGGCTTTGGTTGACATCTGTCATGCTCATTCATGTCACATAAAGGCTCCAACAGTCAGCAGAAAAAAGGGTTTAAAAAGGGTCTAAAAACTGGTGGGGAGTAAGGTTTAAAAATTGCACTGGATGGGGCGCTTAGAACTTTTCCAGGTTTATATAAATGTAGCTTAATCTCTGTATAAATGAGAAGTTCTACAACTTTCTAAAAGATTTTGTGGGGGCAGGGCTGCTGTGTATAATATATTAGTCTGGAGTCCAGGGTGTTTAGCTCACAGAGCATTGTCTACACTGAAAACAGTTGTATCCACCTTCCCTTCGAGCAGGACTAGCTATCTACAATGTATCAGTCTGGGTTCGGGTGTTAGCTACAGAGCATTTTCTAGTTGGATACAATTGTATCCCCCTTTCCGCTAGAAATAGGACTGCTATGTACAAAGTATCAGTTGGGTCCCCGGGTGTTTAGCTCACAAAGATTTTCACTGAAAACGTTGTATCCACCTTCCCTTCGAGCAGGATACTTTACAATGATCAGTCTGGAGTCCAGGCTGTTTAGCTAAAAGGGGTTTTCTATTTGGATACAGTTGCATCCCTTCTCAGCAAAAGCAGGCTGCTATTCAATGCATCAGTTTGAATTGAGGCTGTTTAGCTCACAGAGCTTTTTCGTTGGATCAAAAGTATTACTTCTCGTTTAGACTGGGTAGGTATGCACAATGTACATCTGGGTTATTGGAGCCCTTGAGTCCATCATGTTGTGGATTTGAAGATCTGTCATTTAAAAAAAAAAATTTTTTTTTTTTCAAAACCATTAAAGCGGACATGAGAATACGGATGTGACCAAGGTCTAACTCATAGAGGGTTAATTAGACTGATGCATAGTAACAAATTCTCAGCCGTGAGCTGGACACAGCCAGGCAGGTTTCTCAGCCTAACATCATGCAAAAGAATATCTTATTAAGTGACAGCAAACAGTGGTGCTGAAAATGACATGGAGTCTGAATACATTGCTATGAGCTCTGCTTGGGTGCTATAAACAACAAGGACAGTCTTACTTGTAGACCATTTTGACAATTTAGACCTAAATAGTGAAACAGTCCCGCAATAACATAGCCATATCATTCCCTACACTGCTCTGGGAAATAAAGCTGGCTCTGATTGGTGCTATGACTCTGGATGTTCTACGGCCGGTTGTATGCATCGGCTCTATGTTGCATGGGCTCTCATGGTCGCTATGAGCTCTGGTGTTGCTACCTGCTCTGGTGTTGCTACGGCTCTGAATTGCGCTACGGGCTCTGATGGTGCTATGGGCTCGATTGGTTCTATGGGCTCTATTGGTGCTACAACTGCTTGGTGCATACAACAAGGACAGCTTACTTGTAACATTTTGACAATTTAGGACTAAAATGAAACATCCTTGCTGCCCAATCAACCATCAGAGCTCGTATTCTATCCCTACACTGCTGAAGATGAAAGCTGACTCGATTGGTTGCTAAGCTGTTGTTGCTACGGGCTCTGGTTGGTTCTATCGCTCTGATTGGTTGATATGGGCTCTGATTGGTCGCTATGAGCTCTAGTTGGTTGCTACGGGCTCTGGTTGGTTGCTATGAGCTCTGGTTGGTTGCTACGGGCAACACAGGCAGTCTGTTAGTTTCATAAATACAGCCCAGGCCGTAAGACGGTCCTTGTTGCCCGTAGCAACCAATCAGAGCTTACTCAGTGCTGGGATGACAGGGAAGCAAGGGTAGGCAGCCATCTTGGGTGCTCGCCTCTGCCTGTTATGAGCTGATCCTGCTCCATACATAGCGGCTGGTGGTTGTTAGCTACAGCTGGTATCTGCTAAACACCATCAGATTAGATCCGCTGTGGCACAATCGCGGGGTGCCAACTGGTAGTCACATCAGCTGGGAGTCTAATGAGGCCCCCAGTTTGCCATTTTGCTGCCCGTATGACACTCTATTAGAGGCCAGGATAATAGACGAGCTGTAATAGCACACTACTCTGCTATATATTACTATTGCAGAACATTGTGCAAGTGTTTGCACCCCCTAGTAGTCAAGTACCCTAGAGGGACTAAAATTAGGTAAACATTTGTAAACTTAAAACACTCCCCTTTTCCCCATTTTACAAATGAAAAAAAACTATTAAAAAAATAAATAATTGATATTTCCACATAAAAGTCAGATCTATGAGGATACTGTATGACCTTAAAGGGGTTATCCTGGAGTTTAAAGATTTCATAGAACACTAAAACAGCATTTATATGGAAAAGTAAAAGATATCATTACTGTTATTTCTTTTGCATTTATTCATCATCATAAGATCGCACTTTACAGTGGAACGTCCTGCTTGGAGGTCATATTCTCCAGCATCTCTTTCCTACAACTCCCAGACCGCATTGCAATCTAGGATTTCCCTCCACAGTTATCACTGCTTGACATTGAGCTGACATTAGTGTGTAATCCTCCCAGCTCTGTACTTGCTGTCATGATAATGATGATAGTTAGAACTCATGAGTCATTGTGTTAACTGTACAGAGCTACAGTCATTTGTATGACAGCAGTACAGTACACAACCAACCAGCTCTGCACTGTTGTCCTCTGCTCCCATTACTAAGTTCTGCCAGCAGGACTCAAAGATAAACAAATAGTTCCCCCTCCCCTGTAATTACTCTAATGTAATTACTTCTATTCACTTGCAAACTACGGGCTGGCGAGAGTGAATGCAGCCAGATCGTTCTCTGCTCAGGTCATGCCCACTACAGGGGAGTGTTCCTGAGCTGAGCTTGGCTTCAAAGCACACCCACTTAGGCTATGTCCACACGGCTTAAAATGGGACGTATTTCAGTCCGTAATTACGTGCCGGAGTGCGCAAATTACGGCTGGAATACGTCCCAGTCATTACGGTAATTCACAGTTCTCATAGAGAACTATAGATTACGTCTCCTCTCCCTGCTCGGCGAATACGCCGGGGGGAGATAAGTGACATGTGAATTACCCGCGGCATATCCGCGCCGCTGGTAATGCAAGTCTATGGGCCGGCGAAGTGCCGGCCCCCCGCTCACTCCCCCGGCCACACGGCGTAATTGAGGGGCATAATGACGCCCTGCATTTAAGCCGTGTGAACCTAGCCTTAGAGTGATGTAATGTTCACTGAGGCCATGTGATCAATGAACATCACATGGTTTGCAAGTGATAGGGGCAATGGGAGGACAGAGCTCCTTCCCTGGTTCTGTACAGCAGGGCCGGTAAAAAAATGTTAATACGTATGAATTGCAAAGTTTAATATAATACAGTTGTGAATATCCCACATGGTGAACATCATAAAAAGACACCCTGCGCCAAAATTGCAGGTTTTTTATTTTGTGGCTCGCATTGTCTCCCTAAAAATTGAAATAAAAAGCGGAGTAAAAAGTCGCTGGTATCAATAAAACCACACTTCAGCCCACAGAAAACAACAGGTCCTGAGACAGAAAAATAAAAATATTATTAGTCTTGGAAAACAGTGCTGCAGAGCAAATAAAAAATGCAAATTAAGAAAAGAAAAAAACTGACCTGTGGAATAAAGAAAACATATCATTTATTCCACAAAAAGAGGGAAAATTGTGCTGGGGCGGGCACAGATGAAGTTCAGGATCGGGGATGGGATCTTTTTCCAAGGTAAGGGAACGGCTGCGCCATTTGCCTTTTTTGCCAAGGGTGCCGAAATTCTGTGCTCTGATTGGTTGCTATGGGCAACAGACAGAATCACTGTTTGGGTATGGTCACATGGCGTATTTGTGGTCCGTATTTCAGGGCGTAATTGAGCTACGATATGGTAATTCAGAGCGATTATTGAGAGCTATGATTACCTGCCGTCTTCCCCGACACGTACTGCGCGCCAGGAGAAAGAGGTGACATGTCACTTCTTTCCTGCGCTTGCGCGTCAGGGAAAGTGTATGTCTGTAGCGGCCGACGCAAAGCGCTGGCCAGCATGTACTTCTAAAACACGCGCCATAATGTAGCGCATACAGTTCGCACCACAATATGCCGTGTGAACATACCCTTACTTTTGATAAAGGAGGCCCAATGTGTATTGAAGTTACATGTATTGTGTATTGATAATTACTATGAGATTGGGTATATGGCTTCCGTGGGCATAACGCCCCTTAAAAATGGTACAGTTACATTTTTTTCCCATTTCACTTGCCTTAGTGGGGCTTGTATGAAAACTGTCTAACAGTAAAACTGTCCTTGTTGCCCATATAACCAATCAGAGCCCATAGCAACCAATCAGAGCTCATAGCAACCAATCAGGGCTCACAGTAACCAATCAGAGCTCATAGCGACCAATCAGAGACCATAGCAGCCAGTCAGAGCTCATAGCAACCAATCAGAGACCATATCAGCCAGTCAGAACTCATAGCAACCAATCAGAATTATTACAACCAATCAGAGCTCACAGTAAACAGTCAGAGCTCATAGCAACCAATCAGAGCTCATAGCAACCATCAACCACAGTAACCAATCAAACCCACAGAACCAACAGAGTCATACAAACAATCAAGCTCACAGTAACCAATCAGGGTCATAGCAAACAATCAGAGCCCACAGTAACCAATCAGAGCCCATAGCAACCAATCAGAGCTCAGCTTTCATTTGTCATACTGCCCTGGAAAAAAGAAAGCTTAATTCTGATTAGTTGCTATGGCTATGTGCAGGAGCATAACTACCGGGGTAGCAGACGAAGCAACTGCCACGGGGCCCGGTGGATTAGGGGACAGCTGCTATCATGTCTGCTACCCGGTGATGCCGCTCCTGGGCCCGCCCGCAGTGAACATAACAGTTCACTGCGGCGGGAGCAGAGCTGCGGGGCCCAGCCGGTCTGTGAAGCCAGGGGGGGCCGCCGCCGGCATGCTCCGCCCCCTCGCTTCACAGAGGCGATCTCTTAATCGTGCAACGCGCATACAATTAAGATGAAAGGACAGAGCAGGGAGAGCTGTGCGGTCCTTGCCCCTGCCGTACATCACTCTGCAGGCGGCGCGGCGGAAGTGACGTCATCGCACAGCCTGCCGAGCTTCCTGTCCCGGCCCCAAGCCTAAAGCTTTAGGCTTGGGGCCGGGAGGAGATGGAGACGCCGGGGGACAGCGGCCAGGTAAGTAATAAGCTAGAGGGAGAGGGGACTATGCCCAAGGGGTCCTAATAACTGGGCGGGGGGCTATGGCTACAGGGGGCCCTAATAACTGTGGCGGACTATGGCTGCAGGGGGCCCTAATAAATGGGGGGGGACTATGACTACAGGGGGCCCTAATGACTGGGGGGGACGACTATGGCTGCAGTGGGCCCTAATAACTGGGGGGGGGGACAATGGCTACAGGGGGCCCTAATAACTGGGGGGGGGACAATGGCTACAGGGGGCCCAAAAAACTGGGCGGAACGATGGCTGCAGAGGGCCCTAATAACTGGGGGGACGGATTATGGCTACAGGGGGCCCTAATAACTGGGGGGGGGGACCATGGCTGCAGGGAGCCCTAATAACTGAGGGGGGGGGGACTATGGCTACAGGGGGCCCTAATAACTGGGGAGGAAACTATACCTTACAGGGGCCCTATTAACCGGGGGGGGGGGACTTTTGGCTACAGGGGCCCTAAACTGGGGGGACCTCTGCATACAGGCGGCCCCTAATGACTGGGGGGAACTATTTGCCTACAGGGGGGTCCTAATCTATGGGGGGGGGGGCGACTATTCTGCTTACAGGTGGGACTATTCTGCCTACAGGGGAGCCCTAATCTACAGGATGGTGGACTATTCTGCCTACAAGGGGGCCCGAATCTACGGGGGGGGGGACTATTCTGCCACCGGGCGCCCTAATCTACAAGGGGGACTGTTCTGCTACAGGCGGCCCTAATCTACAAGGGGGACGTACTGCCCAAACAAGGGGCCCTAATCTACAGGGGAATATTCTCCCTACAAGGGGCCCTAATCTACAGGGGGGACTGTACGGCTACAAGGGGCCCAATCTAAGGGGGGACTTTTCTCCCTACAAGGGGGCCCTAATCTACAGGGGGACAAATTGGCCCTACAAGGGGCCTTAAACAAACGGGGGGGGGACAAATTCTCCCTAAAAGGGGGGTCCCTAAATCTACAAGAAGGCCCTATTCTACCTACATGTAGCCAAAGCAACAGGGGGCCCCCATTCTACCTACATGGGAAACCCTAAGCAACGCCCGGGGGCCCCGTTGTACCTAAAATACCGACTGGGGGAGCCCCATATTACAGGGGTAATTTTTTATCATTTCGGGCCATTATAAATGGGGAGTTTGACATGGGGGAGGGGCACTCAATTGGGAAAATGTTTAAAAAAAAATGAGGCGTCCAGGTTTTGGTGTTGTAAAAATTTTACAGAACAGTGGGGGAACGAGTAAGTCATCATGGAAGGTCTGGACTGAATAGAAAAGAAAAGGAAAGTGAACGACAAAAACAGGTCACCTGTGAGGCCCTAAATTGTAAGCAAACTATTGCAAAGCACCGGACCTGGTATCTACCACTCTATGGTCACGTATGGTGGATAATATACAGTCTGCAGTGCCGGTGTACACTGGTATATACCACTATATGGTCACTGTAAATGGTGGTTATATAAAAGTCTGAAGCCGTGTACACTGGTATATACCACAATAAAGTCACTTATGGTGGTTATATACAGTCCCGCAGAGCCTGTGTACACTAGTATATACCACTATATGGGCACTGTATGGTGTTTTATACAGTCATGCATAGCCTGTACACTGGGATAAAAACCACTAATAGTCACTGTATGGTGGTTTTTATACAGCCTGCAGAGCCTGTTTTACACTGGTATATACCATTTTATGGTCACTATATTGCGGTACTAATTTGGGCTTTGTGTACTGATCATTTTTAGTGTAAAGGGTAAATTTTCAGTCACTATGTGGTCATGTTCTGGGGGTATAATCAAGTCCATATGTAGTAGGGTTTTTTGGTAATTTGGTCTTGGTATAGTGGATTGATTGGTAGCAGTATGATGGTGATATGTATGGTGAGGTATTTTCCCCTTGTATTATCTATATTAACTAACTGCATTCCTGGTAAATGTTTTGTGGGCAGGGAGTGGGGGGGGGCCTTCCAAAAGTTTGCTTTGGGGCCCTGGCTTCCCTAGCTACGCCCCTGGCTATGTGCATATATGAAAACTGGGTGTAATACTTTCTTTGTTGCCCACAGCAACCAATAAAAGTTCCCCATTCATTTTTCCAGAGCACTATATGAAATGAAAGCTGTGCTCTGATTGGTTGCTATGGGCTATGATTGGTTGCTATGGGGGCTGATTGGTTGTTATGAGCTCTGATTGATTGATGTAGGCTCTGATTGGTTGCTATGGACAACAAAGAAAGTTTAAGACATAGACAATTTTCATACATGAGGCCCTTAGAACTTTTCTGAGGTTTCCCAGTATATTCTATGGTGCGGTCAATGGTGCTGTTAAAAAGTACTTCTTGTCCCGCAGAGAACAAGCCCTTATATATGAATGGAACAAAAAAAACTTATTACGAGGAGGAAAAAACAAATGCGACAAAAAAAAATACCTTAGAGGTGGAAAATGCAGATCTCAGAGAGGGCTCACGTCTAGTTAGTCCCATCCCCTAGAACAGGCATCCTCAAACTGCGGCCCTCTAGCTGTTGGGAAACTACAACTCCCATCATTCCCACTGTTATAGATTATATAAATGCATGATGGGAGTTGTAGTTTCCCAACAGCTGGAGGGCCGCAGTTTGAGGATGCGTGCCCTAGAACAAGGGTTACGGAGAGGAGGCTTGGATGTTTCACCCCACAGTATATTTTGGGGCCCCTTTTCTTGCCTGCTATGGGGCCCCCCTCTCCATACAGCAAGGAGGGCCGTTCACACACATAGACATCTATACATGTGCCTGGGCAGGTCCAGGTGAGCTCCGCTCAGCACATTCCTGTGAGCCTCATGTCACCGGGATGATTCAAGTTTCTGGGCCTCAAATCACAGTTTATAAATCACTATGTCAACGAGGCACATTATACAAAGCAGCCGGGGACATAACAACAAAGGAAGGTTCCAGATTCAGCAGCTTAATGCTATTCTCTATATATGAAAAAGTTATGCAACTTTCCAATACTCTCTCTGCTGAAATTCCTTACCGTGCACAAGATCTCTGCTTGCTGTCACTCCATAGAAACCTTCATTATTCACTTCCAGAGGATGAAAACTTTCATGTTGTATCAGGCACCTGTCACCAAGATTGAATATGATCCCATTCGATTATCACATGTTATTAAAGGGGTTGTCTCACTACATTGAATCCTCGTACCTCAGTCCTGGTTTCTTTGTTTCATTTTGAATTCAGGAGCGTGTTTACTGGCTTCTACTAGGCTGCAGTAAAAGCCAGGTCTGTAGCTATAGCAACCAGTGCTGACAGCCTATCAGGAGAGACTGAACAGGTCTGTAGCTATAGCAACCAGTGCTGGCAGCCTATCAGGAGAGACTGAACAGGTCTGTAGCTATAGTGACCTAAGGAGCGGATGGCCATACAAGAGGGGATATCTCAAAATAGGTAGGACGCTGTTAATGGACATATTTTGCAAAGTGACATGTTTTTGCAAGATCTTAAAAAGTAGCCATCTCTGTAGTGAGATAACCCCTTTAATGTTAGATGGAAAATGATGTAACACTGTATACTATGCTAAGATACAACTAACGAGCATTGTCTTAAAGGAGCACTCCAGGCAGGGCCGGACTGGGAATAAAAATCAGCCCTGGCACAAAGCCCCCAGCAGCCCACATACAATATCCACTTAAAAAATGTCCCTTGTTCTCGCACCTCGCCACTTTCTAAAATAAACTACACTATAAAGGTGCTTTCACCCGGTGCTTTTTTGGTGCATTTTTATGTGTTTTTGGTGCATTTTTATGCAGAAAGGCAGAGCAGTTAATGCTGTACATTTCTACACAAAAAAACGCATCAAAAAATGCACCAAAACCGCTCCGTGTGAAAGCCCCCTACATACAAGCAAGAAAGAAACAGTGCAGAGAAACCCTTCATCACAGAGTCAGGTGTGCACTTGCTTTACAATCAGAGACAAGCCCACACTGACACTACATAAGCACCAACATAACCTACAACCCCCCCAATCACATCCTCAGTAGTCAGGTCACCATCACATGAACACAGCACTGATTCAACACAGAAGTAAAATGACCCCTGACAGCAGGGACTCACAAGCGACGTCATCTCTGATGGGAGTTGTGTTCTTCTTCTTTTCTCCTCCATCTGGCCTAAACCTCCATGATGTCTTCCCTGATGAGTTGTTCCCTTCCATTTTTTCTCTGTCCGATACAGCATGCAATGTCTTCTTCTCTCGGTCACTACTCATCCCTGTAGAATTTACCACAAATACATCTTAGACTCCTCTCTCTTCCAGCACTTTCCTATCAATTCCCCAAACAGCGTATGTTAGACCCTAAAAATTAGAAATTAAAAAATGTCAGATAAGTGGCATGTAAATAGGTAGACCCCCATTAGGTAGGTAAAAGGGGCCTTCCTCCATTAATTTGGTAGGTAGACAGGGCCTACCCCTGTAACTAGCCAGGTTAGCTGGGGTTGTCCCCAGTTACTAGCCAGGTAGCTGGGGCTGTCCCCAGTAATCAGCCAGGTAACTAGGGCTGCCCCCAGTAATCAGCTAGGTAGCTGGGGCTGCCCTCAGTAATTAGCCAGGTAGGGCCAGGGGCAGTGATTAGCAGTCAGGGCCAGTATGTAGCCAGTCGGGCAGTATATAGCCAGGCAGGGCCAGTGTATATATAGCCAGGCAGGGCCAGTATATATATAGCCAGGCAGGGGCAGTATATATATAGCCAGGCAGGGGCAGTATATATATATAGCCAGGCAGGGGCAGTATATATATAGCCAGGCAGGGGCAGTATATATATAGCCAGGCAGGGGCAGTGTATATATAGCCAGGCAGGGGCAGTGTATATATAGCCAGGCAGGGCCAGTGTATATAGCCAGGCAGGGCCAGTGTATAGATAGCCAGGCAGGGGCAGTGTATATAGCCAGGCCGGGGCAGTATATAGCCTGGCAGGGCCAGTGTATATAGCCAGGCAGGGCCAGTGTATATAGCCAGGCAGGGCCAGTGTATATATAGCCAGGCAGGGCCAGTGTATATATAGCCAGGCAGGGGCAGTGTATATATAGCCAGGCAGGGGCAGTGTATATAGCCAGGCAGGGGCAATATATATAGCCAGGCAGGGGCAGTGTATATATAGCCAGGCAGGGCAGTGTATATAGCCAGGCAGGGCCAGTGTATATAGCCAGGCAGGGCCAGTGTATATATAGCCAGGCAGGGGCAGTGTATATATAGCCAGGCAGGGGCAGTGTATATAGCCAGGCCGGGGCAGTGTATATATAGCCAGGCAGGGGCAGTGTATATATAGCCAGGCAGGGGCAGTATACAGGGGCAGTGTATATATAGCCAGGCAGGGGCAGTGTATATATAGCCAGGCAGGGGCAGTGTATATATAGCCAGGCAGGGGCAGTATATAGCCAGGCAGGGGCAGTGTATATATAGCCAGGCAGGGGCAGTGTATATAGCCATGCAGGGGCAGTGAATATAGCCAGGCAGGGGCAGTGAATATAGCCAGGCAGGGGCAGTGTATATAGCCAGGTAGGGGCAGTGAGTAGTTTAAAAAAAATAAAGATCTTACTTACCTGTGCGTGCGCCGGCACTCGGGGCCCGCCGGGGGGAAACACTGGCCCCCTTGGCGGGTGCTCCGAGCCGGCCCTGTGGCCCGGACCCCAGCGGCCCGCCGGGCAAGTGCCCGGTTTGCCCTATGGGCAGTCTGGGCCTGACTCCAGGCAAGATAGATCGGGTTATCTCTATTGCAGGTTTGGAGGGGGCGGAGTGTGACACATGACTCCTCTTTCGTGTTTTTTGAATCTGTGTGTTATGCTCCGCCCCTTCAAAAATAGGGATATGCAAAAAGACTTCTTGTTCAGCAAGGTTAAAATCCAGCTTTTTTATTATGTAACTTACCCAGAGATTAATGAAATGGTTTTGTGCACTCTTACGCGTTTCAGGCTCCTCTGTTCACAACCTCACTTTTTGCATAAGGTCTACACAGTTAGGGCATGTCCCCACGGCACGGGTTTTCGGCCGGTTTTTCAGCCGGTTTGCGGTTTTGCAGCCTGCCTGAAAATCCGGCCGAAAATGAGCATAATTGTGCTCTATGGAAAACCCGTGCAGCAGTCCCCACTGCACGGGTTTTCCGCCCGGCGGTTTTGTCGCCGGCGGACCGGCGACAAAACATTAAACATGTACAATCTTCCGTCTGGTTTCCGGACGTAAGATGTGCTACTCAATGGGAGGGGGAGGGCTGTTCTCCGCTCATCGCGGAGAAAAGCCGTCCCCCGCGCGGACGTGGGGAGGGCCGCAAAACAGGACAAATACCGGCCGGCAAACCGGCCGGTATTTGTCCTGTGCCGTGTGAACGGCCCCTTACAGTATATTTGCTGGCAGCAATTCACACGAGGATACAATTCGAATGGGCTCCACCGAGGAAAGTGCCTACAAACAGAGTGAGTGCAGATTTTCTCCTTCTTTGAAAAATAAGGGATAGTATTGACAGTGTGATTCTGCTCGGAGTGTCCCTTTAACCCTTAACCAACATGTGACGTATGAGTATGTTATACTGTCAGTAAGGGAGTATGAAGCAGGCTCACTCGCTGTGCCTGCTCCATACATCATGTAATGGGAACGCCATCTTAGAATACTCTTCTGCATTATGTATTTAATGCAGGACAGTGTCAAAGTCATCGCGTCCCATAGTGATCAAGAACCCAAAGGGGAACTACAAGTATAAGTGAAGAAAATTTTTAAAAATTGAAAACACCAGCTCCAGAGTCGGGCAATGGAATAGTAAAGTGTTACACAGCACCTCAGACCGCCATGTTGAACGAGGGCGTACTCCAGTCCCTTCTCCCAGCGCACTGCCGGGGACCAGTAGGGTCGTGGTTTGCTTGCCAGGCTGCGGGCGTGCTCGTAGTACAGGCAAGAACTTACCTAACCACACTTCTACTCTTCTGCGCTTCTCTGCTGGCCGGGGCGTGTGCTCTCATCCTCTAGGGCGTGCGCGCACGCCGGCTCTCTGAAATTGATTATTGCCTGACCCTACATATTCCAGACACCTCCCTTTGTCCCCTGTCGTATCTTTAATGCATGTTGCCTTTAGAGAAAACGTTCCCAGAAGCCTTGTCCGTATTTCCGTATACTGAACCGTTTGCCTCCGTCCATCGACCACGAACCTTTGCCGCCTGTCCTGACCTTCCTGCCTGCCCCTGACTATTAGTTTACCTTACAGCTTTGTACCTCGCTACACCTCGGTCGCCTCCGCAAGCAAGTCACGTCAGGGGTAGAGACCTGGTGGAATCCCGCGGCAGCAAGTCCATCCAACTTTGCAGCGGGCTCTGGTGAAAACCAGGACCCACTTAGACTCCGCTCCCTGGCATTGTCTGTACCACAGCTTGCAGTGACCCAGTGGATCCCCTACTCCTGGTCGTTAGAAAAGTAAAGTCAAATGACCTGATACCATGATTAAGGGTTAATGACCTGAAACGCGTAGGCCTCTTTCTTTACCTACAGGGACAGCTGGAATGGATGTGGGTCTCTCCTGTTGTGTTTATCTGTTTTTTTTTAATGTAATGGAATATATTTTTGGTTTTTACTTTACTTTTCCATTGCCCGACTCTTCGCTCAGGAGCTGGTGTTTTCAGTTTTCACTAATCTGCATGTCTTCAGTGGTTTGGACCACCCCCACCGCGCTCCAAGCGGAGGACTTTCATTGAGGACACAAAGTGGGTGAGCTGGTTCATTTTTGATTATTGTCAAGAAAATTTTTAAGTTTTAATTTTTTTTTAAATATATCGATATTTGAAGGGGTTGTCTCACTACATTGATTCATCTTACCTCAGTCCTGTTTTCTTAGTTTCACTTTTAATACAGGGGCGTGTTTACTGGCTTCTACTAGGCTGCAGTAGAAACAGGTCTGTAGCTATAGCAACCAGTGCTGGCAGCCTATCATGAGAGATTGAACAGGTCTGTAGCTATAGTGACCTCAGGATCTGGTGCAGCCCATAAAAGAGGGGATATCTAGGAAAAGGTGGGACACTGTTAATGGACATATATTGCAAAGGGACTTGTTTTTGCAAGATCTTTAACATTAAAAAGCAGCAATCCCTGTAGTGAGACAACCCCTTTAAAGTTCAAAACACCCCCCTTTTGCCATCTTACAAATAAAAAAAATAAGAAAAATAAAAAGTGACACATAATCGGTATCGCCGAAACCGTAAAAGTTCGATCTATTAAAATAGATTGTTGATCCAGTACGGCTGAATACTGCGGAAGAGAAAAAAAAATTACAAACACCAAAAATGCATTATTTTTGGGGTGGGTAGTGGGCTTTGCGAGTCTCCAACAAATTTTTATAAAAAGGAGATCATGATGCAAGAAATGCAGCCTCACTTCAAAAACCATAAAGTTATTGGTCGCAGAAAATGGCAAGTTTATGAAATAGAGGATTCTGGTATCACCAGAATCATACCGACATGCAGAATACAGATAACACTTCATTTTTACTAAAGGGTGAACACTGTAAAAACAAACCCCCCTCAAACAAGGCGCAAGTACTTATTTTTTTCCACAAACCACCCCACTTACAAATTTTTTCGGCTTCCCAGTAAATTCTATGATCAATGGCAACATTAAGGAATACATATTATCCTGCAATAACTCTACGCAGATGACACCAAGCTATGCAGGGTAGTGCAATCTATGGAAGATGCTCATAAATTGCAAGCAGACCTGGACACACTGAGTGTTTGGGCATCCACTTGGCAAATGGGGTCCCAAAGGGGGATAAAAAGTAAGGTTCTGCATCTGGGTAAGAAATAATCTGCAGCATCATATGTCCTGGGGGAGAAAAACTTGGAGAATCGCTTGTTGAGAAACATGTGGATGTTTTTGTAGATCATAAACTACAAAACAGCAAGTAAGATATTGACGTGTATTAAAAGAGGCATGGACTCGCGGGACAAGGATGTAATTCTAGCGCTGTATAAAGCATTGGAGCAACCTCACTTGGAATATGCTGTTCAGTTCTGGACCCAGTTTTATAGAAGAGATGTAATGGACTAGAGAGGTACAAAGACGAGCAACCAAACTTATAAGGGGAAAGGAGCATCTTAGTTATGAGGAGAGGTTAGTAGAATTGAACTTATTTAGTCTTGAGAAAAGACGGCTTCGGGGGGGGACATGATTAATTTATATAAATGGCCCCTGCAAAAAGTATGGGGTAAAATTATTTCAAGTAAAGCCCCCTCAAAAGACAAGAGGACATTCCTTTCGGGTAGAGAAAAAAGGATTCAGTCTCCAGAGGAGAAAAGCGTTCTTCACGGTAAGAACTGTGAATCTGTGGAATAGCCGCCTGAGGAGCTGGTCACAGCAGGAAGAGGTGAGGGTTCAGGAAAGGCTTAGATACCTACCTGGAACTAAAGAATATTAATACGTACGTAGCCATGTAACATTCTGGGTCCTGTCTGGTGGCTCTGGGGTCAGAGATGGGGTCTCCACTGGAGCAGATTGGTTCCTGCCTTGTGGGTTTCAGGGCACTCACCAGTGGTGAGGCTGGGCTTCAAGTCCTTGTCTCCCTCCCTCACCCACTTTTTCCCCACCCTTGGTTGAACTTGTTGGACACGTGTCTTTTTTCAACCGTACTATGTAACTATGTAACTAAGAAGGAAAAATGGCTGTTGGCGGGAAGGGAGCAAAGATATATACCTGGCTTATAAAAACCTTGCTGAAAGCTAAAATAGTGGAAGAAAGATTAACAAACAATGAATTAAAGTTTCTCCCCTTTAAAGACGATGAGGGAAATGTATCACTAGGTCCATAGGTTGAGTCAGGACTAGATCCTGTAATCTGTCATTGACCAGATGACAGGGAACATGTTGGGTGTGGTTGTCCTGTTACCATTTATCTAACATAAGAAAATCATCCAGCGCCATAGAATCCAACCATAGTGATAAAGTCTATAGGGTTTCTGAGGAATCGGGCAAAACAGTCAGCGCTTTTCTGAAACCTCTCATTACACCTCAGCTGCTGCAGAACCTCATCAACACCCAGCTGCTGCGAACCTCATCATATCCTCAGCTGCTGCAGACCTCATCATACACCTCAGCTGCTGCAGAACCTCATCATACCCCACCGCTGGGAGAACCTATAATACACCTCAGCTGCTGCAGAACCTCCTTATACACCTCAGTGGCTGCAGAACCTCATCATACACCTCAGCTGCAGAACCTCATCAAACACCTCAGCTGCTGCAGAAAACCCCATCATACACCTCAGCTGCTGCAAGAACCCATCATACACACTCAGCTGCTGCAGGCATATAATACACCTCAGCTGCTGCAGAACCTTTATCATAACCTCAGCTGCTGCAGGAACCTCATCATACACCTCAGCCTGCAGAACCTCACCCTACACCTCAGTTGCTGCGAACCTCATCATAACCTCAGCCCTGCAGAACCTCATCATAACCTCAGCCTGCAGAACCTCATCATACAACCTCAGCTGCGCAAAAACTATAAAACACACCTCAGCTGCTGCAGAACCTCCTCATACACCTCAGCTGCTCTGAACCTCATCATAACCTCAGCCACTGCAGAACCCATCATACACTCAGCTGCTGCGAACCTCATCATATACCTCAGCCCTGCAGGAAACCCCATCACACACCTTTAGCCCGCAGAACCTCATCATACACCTCAGCTGCTGCAGAACATTATAATACACACATCAGCTGCTGCAGAACCTCATATACACCTCAGCTGCTGCAGGACCTCATCATACACCTCAGCTGCTGCAGAACATCATAATACACCTCAGCTGCTGCAGAACCCCTCATTTCACCGTGTGTCTGAGAACCTATTTTTATACCCCAGGCCCCGCAGAACCATTTTATTTGCACTGCAGAAATTATACCCCAGCACTGAGGTAAAACATTTTTATTAAACCCCAGCGCTGAGGCATTATAAAACGCACAGTTGTTTTAGACCTCACTACACTATGTTGATGAGGGGGGCCTACTATTAATAGTTCTGCAGGACCCATTAATAGGCTGTTGCAGGGGGAATATCTCACACTAGGGTTTTAACCAAACTCATTATAACCCCCAGCTGCTGAGGGTTATCATCCTCAGCGCTGAGAAATTAGGTCTGCAGCAGCTGATGTGTTGAGGTTCTGCAGCGCTGAGGGATATGAAGGTTCTGCAGAAAATTTAGGTGTGTGTGAGGTTCTGCAGCGGCTGAGATATGATTAGGTTCTGCAGCAGCTGAGGTGTATGATGAGGTTCTGTTGTGTCTGAGGTGTATGATGAGGTTCTGCAGCAGCTGAGGCATATTATGATGTTCTGCAGCAGCTGAGGTGTATGATGAGTTCTCCTGTTTGTGTTTTGAGTGTTGATGATGGAGGGGGTTATTGGGCCAGCAGCTGAGGGTTATGAGGTTCTGCAGCGACTGAGGTGTAAAGATGGGTTCTGCAGCAGCTGAGGTGTTGATGAGGTTCTGCAGCAGCTGAGGTTATGATGAGGTTCTGCAGCAGCTGAGGGTTTTATTTGGAGTGAGGTTACTGCAGCAGCTGAGGTGTATGTGAGGTTTCTGCAGCAGCTGAGGTGTATGATGAGGTTTTGGTGCTGAGGGTATTATATGGTCCCGCAGCAGCTGAGGTGTTTGGGTTTGGTGTTATGAAATCCCTGTTTTTAAATTTTTAAAGGGGATATTAGGTTGCACCTTGTTGTTTCTGCGCCTAATGTGAAATTTTCTGCATGCACTTGGGTGACCGGTAAATATATAATCTCAGTCGGGTTGGGGAATTTCTCAGGCCTTGAGTAACCCGGTTCCCCTATGGTAATATTAAGAACCCTTCTAACAAAAAGACAAGGTGCACCTTTTGGGGCTCCTATGTGCTTACCAGCCCCTGGCCGGGAAAATTTCCAAAAACCTTGGGGAAACTTTTCCAAAATGCCCCATTAATTAATGGAAGAAGAGATACCCCCATGAGCCTCCATGTTCTCATGGCCCTTCACCAATAAAAATCAAAGGGGAAAGGGAATTTTGATATTTTTTTCCCCTCCAAATCCCTGGAATTATAACCTCCCGGGAATGCCCGGGGTCTTTAAAGGGGCTCTGTACTAACACCGACTGATTTTTTTTTTTTTGAAAGCCCTAAGACATGCTAACTAACACCAAAATGCACAAAAAAAAGTGCAACACAAGTGCCACACAAGAACAGTGCATTGAGGATACGGTCTATCGCAGGCCCATACTTAAAAGTAATGGGTCCCGACAAACCTAGAACAAATGTTTCCAGAAGGCACCTGCACGAGGATACACAAAAATCATCCCCACTGCCGAAGCAGAAGGAGATCACGGTGCTCCCTCACCGAGCCAGAAGGCATCTGCATGAGGTCACAATCGGTGGACTCCACCACCGAAGCAGATAAAGCCCCAAATACTTGCACTTGGCATCAGTAAAAACGTCAACCAAAGTGCCATCTAGGTGGCCGACTCCGAAGAGTGGCGGGGTTTGCAGGGGAGAGAGGAGCCTAAAGGCCACACATTCTCCCCCTAGGGAGGGTCCCAAAAGGGTACCATGTCCTCCGATCCTAC
The DNA here is from genome assembly GCA_025379985.1 of Phyllomedusa bahiana. Taxonomy (NCBI): domain Eukaryota; kingdom Metazoa; phylum Chordata; class Amphibia; order Anura; family Hylidae; genus Phyllomedusa; species Phyllomedusa bahiana. The sequence continues at coordinate 40,830 of JAODAL010010249.1, forward strand.
ATACAAAATGTGACACACGTGAACACACGGACGTGAAAAAAAATAAATTAAATAACTTAGTGGATGTGCACAGTGAGATACTGCCCGGACATCCGGCCGGAAATTATAAAAATGTCCCTATTTCGTAGCCAGAAGGCCGGGTATAAGGACGTGTGCCCGAGGGAAAGTGAAAGTGCATACACAGGTGCCGTCACTCAAGTGGGGTCCCACACCCAGTGAGTTCAGGCACCCCAGGGTCGTCACCAGTGTCGTACTGGGGAGACTAAGGCCCACAGGTGGAGTTGACTCTAGGGGCCCACCAGTTGTGCTGTTTCTGGACCCTCCGGTGGAGTTTATTTTGGGGGCCCACCCTAAAACTACTGTAAATGACTGTACCTGCATCTTATTCTCTGCCTCTTGCTTTTTGCCTCTCCTGGGGATGTATATGCAGTTAAAAAACATCTCTAGATATATCATGCTCAGGGGCCCACCGGGAGTTTCCCCTATTCCCCTATGGGCCAGTCCGAGCCTGGTCTACACTTTTGGGGCACTTTGCACTAAGGGCTTCAAAATCCCCTCGTACCATCATGGCTTCGTTCCTGGGAGGGGGGAGTCACCTACGGACTACTGTCTTTGAAGTAGCCACGTACACTCCCTCCCTACTCTCAGTGTGGTTCTTCATTCGGACACAGTCCCCCTATAGCGATGCACGCACTCCACCGCCAAGGAGTCTGATAAGAACAGATACTACACTTGATCTTAAAGGGGTTTTGCCACGATCTCATTTCATACCTCCTGCATTCAGCTCTTCAGCTCTGTGTGCTCAGAAGGGGGCGTGTGTGATGGATTTTTGAATTGCATATCATGTGACCCAGCAGGATGACATCACCAGGCCTTTCCTCTCTGTAGTCAAAGAAAGGTCTGTGTATGTAAAGCATTGTGAGTAGCTGAGAGGTAAAGTTTTTGCCTCCAGGCACAAGGGTCCTAGGTTCAAATCCCTGCAGGAACCAAACCTGTTTTTTTAATTTTTTCTCTTTATCAATGCACATACCTCACTGAGGTTTCTTTTTTATTTATTTGCACTGTTTGACTAATTACTAAGGAGCACAGAGTACATGAGTACAATGACAGCACCTGGGGTTTGAACACTCAGTAGCTGCCTGAGAGGAGAGGTGATGTCTGAGCATGTCTGACCAGGACTGAGGAGCTCTTAGCCCTGGTCGCATCACCTGGAGATGAGCTGTAAACAATAGATCAAAAAGGAGGCAGCTAAAACAAAACGGTGCAGAATTTTTAATAATGATGAATGGTGAAAATGTTTGTTATTTTATTTGCAAGTTTCCCACATCAATTTTACTTTGTGGTAAAACCCCTTTAATACCGACTGATGACGTATCTCTAGGATGTATAATAAGACCGGCACCCCACTGATCAGGTGAAGTAGTAAGGACCCAATTATTTCCGAAATTATTGACAAAGGGGTGGTTTGTGTACCAAGACGTAGCAATACATTGGGGACTATGATTTCCCCTAGTGCTCTTGTTGTCAGGAATCCACAAACTATGTGGTTGTCCCTAATATGTTTTCTATCCATGTGGAGTTGCTCGCTGTAATTTATGTAAACAGGCAAAAAAGACTACAGTATTCAGTGATTCATTTGAGGTGAGAGAGTATAAAATACTTACATTTTTGAACTGTGATAGTCATTACATCATATACATTATAGAGTGCACCATTGGTAGCACCATAAGAAAGCTTAAGACAAGGCTAGCTGAACACTTTTCTAGCATAAGAAATAACCATGGACATATGTCAGGAGCGGCTAAACATTTTATGGAAGGGACAAGGATGTAATTCTACCGCTGTACAAAGCATTGGTGCGACCTCACTTAGAATATGCTGTTCAGTTCTGGGCCCCAGATTATAGAAGAGATGTAATGGAGCTAGAGAGAGTGCAAAGACGAGCAACCAAACTTATAAGGGGAATGGAGCATCTTAGTTATGAGGAGAGTTAGTAGAATTGAACTTATTTAGTCTTGAGAAAAGACAGTTCTGGGGGGACATGATTAATTTATATAAATATATAAATGGTCCCTACAAAAAGTATGGGGAAAAATTATTTCAAGTGAAGTCCCCTCAAAAGACAAGGAGACATTCCCTTCGAAGAGAAAAAAGGATTCAATCTCCAGAGGAGAAGAGCGTTCTTCACTGTAAGAACTGTAAATCTGTGGAATAGCCGCCTGAGGAGCTGGTCACAGCAGGAACTGTAGAGAGTGTCAAGAAAGGCTTAATAACTACCTGGAACTAAAGAATATTAAAGGGGTTTTGCCACGATCTAATGTTGACGTGGGATCCTCCAAAATGGGTATTTAATCCCTTTTCTAAATATATGTGATTACAAAAAGTGAAGCCTCTGAGACCTACAGCATTGCTCAGTCCCCCTTAGTTTCCTGAAAGTTTACATTAGACACGACCTGGAGCTGACAGGGAGCTGATCTGGCCGCGCTGGCCTGTTTGCACTTCTTATCTGATGACAGGGAACATGAATGAGCTTTCAAGGGGCTGGGGAGAAAGTGCAGTGTATGAGTCTGTCTGCTGTATAGAGAATCCACTGTTGTAATGTTATTATTTGAGTAAACTTTTGAGACGCTCCCTTCTTCCTCACTCTCTGCTCACCCCCCTCCCTCTCACCCCTGCAGCGTTCATGACTCAGCATGCTTTGTTTATATTCTCCCCTGAGCTGATAAGCAGGTAAGGAACTCCCTTCGTGGCAAAACCCCTTTAATGTAGCTATGTAAAATTCTGGATCCTGGCTGGTGGCGGCTCTGGGGTCAGAGACGGGGTCTCCTCTGGAGCAGATTGGTTCTTGCCTTGTGGGTTTCAGGGCATTCACCAGGGGGGAGGCTGGGCTTAAAATCCTTATCTCCGTCCCTTCACCCACATTTTCCCCACCCTTGGTTGAACTTGAAGAACACATGTCCTTTTTCAACCGTACTATGTAACTATGTAAGATAAAGGCAAATGTTCTAGTTTAGTTTTTTAGGCGATAGAACAGGTAGAGAAGCCTTACCGTGGGGGGATTGGGCTCATAAGGTCAGACAAAGGGATGCGTACTGGATATTGAATCTATGTACAAGGGCCCTGGAGGGCCTTAACTATAGGACAGATTTGTTATATATTTATTGAATATTCCCTTTTAGCTGCCTTGGCCCTTTAAATTGTTAGTCGGTTTTGTAGGATGTGATGCAAGAAACATCAGATGTTTTCATTGGCTAGATTTTGTTTTTAAACCTGGAAATTTGTGCGTTTTAATTGCTGTGACCAAGAGCTATTGCTGCTTGAAACGCGTTAGCGGGGTTTACTCGTTTTTAGCCATATTTGTACTGCTGCACTGTTTTGAAGATATCAATAAAGATTACTCGTTTCACTAAGACCCGGATCCGGATGTTGTCTGCACCAAGAGCCTTACGCTGCAGGGTGAAGTCGTAGACATTAGGTGTGCTGTTTGGTTTACCATGGAGCCGCGGGAGTATCCGGGAGTGTATACGAGCAGGAGCAAGTTGTAGAGATGGAGACGGAGACTAAGCCGATATCGGAAAGTGAGCCATACATTTATATTCATGAAGTAGTAATACCTGACAGAGCAAAAGGACTAACGTGGCGCTGTTTCTGGTTTCTGCATTGAGCTAAAGGAATTGTCCACTAAATGAAATTCCATTAAATTGAAGCCAGATTGGAGAAATAAATGAAAATAAACTGTCTCCCACCTCTGCCGCTCCACGGTGATCAGCTCCTCGTTGCTTCTAGGTTCTCATTCCAACGCACTGGAGAGGCTCATGCGCCATTGTAAGTCAATGTTGGAGAACCCAGAAGTGAAGAGGAACGGATCACCAGAGAGTTCTGAATCGGCAGATGTGAGGGACAGAGAGGTACATGTCAGGATTTTTTTGCCCAATCTGGCTCCAATTTCATGGAATTTTTTTCAATAAACAATTTCTTTAATAAGACCCCATATACCATATTGTAACATCTTGTCATCATATGGGGGGGGGGGCTCCCTTTCCTTAGAAGGGATTTATAAAGGATTTCACTATAGATTGCAGTCTGGCACCAAAACTGGTGACACTTCTTTGTGATCTTGGGAAGCCGATAGACTTCCATGGTAGTCATTAGTGTTTCTCGAATAGGTCTCTTTTTGATTCACATCAGTTCGGCCAAACTTGTTAGAGCACTGGAACGCCCTAAAGACAAATCTTATTAAAGTCCATGGAAAAAATATTCTAGATGTGTTTTCTAGCCTCTGGAAAGCATCTAACACAGTCAATTGCCTCCAAATTGTATTGGGTTATGGTTAACTCTAAATCTAATCCCTAACCCCTAAACCTACTTCCCAACCAACTCTAATCTCCAATAAAACCCCACCTATAACTAAAACCCTAATCCCAACTCAAAGAAAATATCAACCCTACTCCAACCTCAACCCAAGCTGAAACTTCAACCTCATCCCAACTCAAAGAAATCTCTACCCTACCCCAACTCCAACCTCAACCCAAACTGAAACTCTAGCCCAAACCCCACCTCAAAGAAAAGCCTTAATCCTAATTCTAACCCAACCTCTACATTAACTGAAACTCCAACCCAAACCATAATCCCAAAACAGAAATGAAGCCAACCAACAGTCGCATACAAGGCATATGTCAAAAATTAATTCAGGGGCTTACTATTGGATGATGGACAGCAAAAGAGACGATGACATGGGCAGGGGTAGAGATGGAATTATAAATTACTTGTATCTGAAAGCAAGACACCAAAAAAACTCATCACCCTAACAACTAACTTTCCCTAACTCGATCTTTAACCTGTCCCTAACTCTAACCCTTACAACAGACACCCCTGGTCCTATCCTACCCCTGACAATATCCCTACCGAAGTCTCTTCTATGCTGGTTCTAGCCAAAAAGCTCAAAACTAAGAGAACTCAGGAATAGAACATGCTGCAAGACTGACACATGGCAAAACAAAAGCAACAGAGGACAAGCAGGCATCTAATAAATAGGAACAGATAAGTTGCCAAAACAGGACTGCATACATCAAGCTCACCAGACACAATCTCTCAGCTACTAGTATAGACAGCAACCAGCCACAAAGTGAAACTCTGAACTTCCTTTAATAAGATCCCATATATTATACTGTAATATCTTGTCATCGTACGGGAGGGGCCTCCCTTTCCTTAGAAGGGATTTATAAAGGATTGCACTATGGATTGCAGTCTGCCACCAAAACTGGTGACACTTCTTTGCATTCTTGGGAAGCAGATAGAATTCCATGGTAGCCATTAGTTTTCTCGAATAGGTCTCTTTTCAATTCACATCAGTTCGGCCAAACTTGTTAGAGCACTGGAACATCCTGAAGTCAAATCTTATTAAAGTCTATGAAAAAAATATTCTAGATGTGTTTTCAGGCCTCTGGAAAGCATCTAACACAGTCAATTGCCTTCAAATTGCATTGGGGTATGGTTAACCCTAAACCTAATGCCTAACCCTTAAACCTACTCCCTAACTCTAATCACCAATAAAACCCCACCTATAACTAAAGCCCTAATCCCAACTCAAAGAAAATCTCAACCCTACTCCAACCTCAACCTAAGCTGAAACTTCAACCCTCATCCCAACTCAAATCTCTACCATACCCCAACCTCAACCCAAACTGAAACTCCAGCCCAAACCCCACCTCAAAGAAAAGCCTTAATCCTAATTCTAACCCAACCCCAACCTCTATGTTAACTGAAACTCCAACCCAAACTATAATCCCAAAACAGAAATGAAGCCAACCAACAGTCGCATACAAGGCATATGTCAAAAATTAATTCAGGGGCTTACTATTGGATGATGGACAGCAAAAGAGACGATGACAAGGGCAGGGGTAGAGATGGAATTATAAATGACTTGTATCTGAAAGCAAGACACCAAAAAAACACATGACCCGAACAACTAGCTTTCCCTAACTCGGTCCCTAACCTGTCCCTAACTCTAACCCTAACAACAGACACCCCTGGTCCTATACTACCCCTGACAATATCCCTACCGAAGTCTCTTCTATGCTGGTTCTAGCCAAAAAGCTCAAAACTAAGAGAACTCAGGAATAGAACATGCTGCAAGACTGACACATGACAAAACAAAAGCAACGGAGGACAAGTAGGGATCTAATAACTGGGAACAGATAAGTTACCAAAACAGGATTGCATACATCAAGCTCACCAGACACAATTTCTCAGCTACCAGTATAGACAGCAACCAGCCACAAAGTGAAACTCTGCATTATAGAGGACTAGCAAGCAACCATTCCCATATAATCAAGCTCTCATGTGTGCATGGTCAGCTGATAGTCCAAAGAGTTGTTTGTAGCAGTTGCATAGCAACAGCCTCATCTGATCTAGAAAACCAGAGAAGAAACATCAGGAGAAATCCTGACGTTCGTAACAAGTGTATAACTGTGTAGTGTTCTACTGCAGGTTGTTGCTTGTGATTATTTTGAGGTTTTGGTGGGGCTAACATCTAAATTTATTGATTTAGCTAGTCCTATTATACCCTAGTCTCCACAAAATTACATTCAAAACTGAAAAAGTTTCCCAGCCCAGATGTAAATCTCGCTGTCCCAGCACTAATCCAAAGCTTTACAGGCAGCCTAATGACATTGATATGTTTTCTTACAGGGGTTTTTCCCGGGGTCGAGTTGGATCACATAGCTCTTGTTCAATGATACCGAATAAAGTCAAATACATTAATGTGACTGGGTGTTGGAAACATGACCCATTGGGGTTAGATAAGGACAAGGAACAATAGACTTGTGGCTAATAAATGCACTGTTGCTGAATAGAGTGTGGGCAATAAATCACAACCTCATGAGCCGTTATGTGTGACTACATTACAGAGTCCATGGCGGAGGTATGCTGCGTGATGAGTAATGGGAAGTCAGCTGAGTGTTATGTGATGTCTCACGCCTCCCCTCTGTGGATCAGCAGCAAAGTGACGAGGCGCCGTGACGGCAGGAATCCCCCCAGAGACATCAATTTTCCTATTTTCCCCCTTATCACGGCGGAGTGAAACTGAAATCCTGCCGAAAATGATGCACTAACACCACTTGTTTACTTTGCAAGGAAGTTCCACCTTCAACATTTTTATTTTTTGAACCCCACCCCACACACGTCACTGCAAACCACCATTTTGTCTTTTTTCATTGACGCTGCTTTCTAAAGTCTTGTTTTCGCATTTGAAGATGTATTTTTTATCTCATTATCACATATTATTACATTTATATTCAATTTTTGTGGTAATGAAAAAAAATAAAAATTCCCCAGTGCAAATTTTATAGTCTTTTTTAACATTTTTTACCCCGCCACTATTTATAGAACAGGTTATTTAGCCCCAGTCTCAATAAATTTCCTTCTATACAATCCATAATGGACCTTATTTATCAAAGCTGTCTAACTGGAAGACTGTGTTGTCCATAGCAACCAATCAGAGCGCATACCAACTAATCAACACCACTGATGGGCCCCAAAAACAACTCCCCTGGTGATCCCCAAGAATCAAAATCCATTTTGGGGGCTCTAAGAAATCTAACCCGGTGGGCCCCAAAAATCAATCACTGTGGGCCCCAAGAATCAAACTCCCTGGGGATCCCCAAGAAAACCCCCCCGTGGGTCTAAAATCTTTAAAACTGGTGGCCCAAGAATCAACTCCTGGTGGGCCCCAAGAATCAACTCCCTGTGAATCCCAAGGGGGAAACAATCCCTGGGGACTCTAAGAATCATCACACGGTGGGCCCCCGAACTCCACCTTTGGGGGGCCCCAAGATACAAAAAAATGATGGGGGCCCAAAACTAACCCAAGGTGGGGGCAGAATTTTCTACTCTGGGGGTCCCCCAAAAATCCAAAATCACTGGTGGGCCCCCAAGATCATCTCCAAAGGTGGGCCCCAAGAATCATCTCCACTGGGGGCCCCAAGAATCATCCCATGGGGGGGTCCCAAGAATCACTCCCGGGGGGGGCCCAAGAATCAATTTCTGGTGGGCCTCAAAAATAAATATAGGTGGGCCCAGATTCATCTCCACGGTTGGGGCCCCCAAGAATAACAATGGTTTACAGGGGCCCCGTCCACATTGCAATATACTGTAAATGTATCATCACCGAACATTTATAATATGTAGATCAATGGGAATATAATATCTATGTACATCTAGTAGGAAATATGAACATTCTTGTCAGGTTTAGGACATATAGGTGGTGCCGAGCTGCAGCGCTATGTGACCTATGTGTTACAAAACCCCGAATTAATCCAGGTGTCCTTATGCAATTAAATCTACTGGGGAATTGCTCAACGAGGAAAAATGATAAGAATACATTTGCACTTTGGTTACTTCAAGGATATGAATAGAATTGCAAGAAATCCGCCCAGATGTGGGAGATAAGTTCAGAATTTGATGACGTCTACAGAGCGTGGAGACCATCACTGTATGTGTAAACAGGGACAAGGCATTGTGATGGCCTAGGCAAATAGGGCAATGGTGCCTCTACCCTACCCTCCTTCCCAATATCCATGGGAAAAAAAAATAAAAACCCTGCTCGCTGGAACTGTAGCATGGTGCTCTCTAAGCTAGGATAAAATGGGGTGGGGGGGTAGGAGGGAACATCAACTGAGCCATATATTTTGAAGGGACGGTTAAATGATCATGTTATCTTTCTGCAGGTCATACAATGCCTTTTTTTTTTTTTTTTATATTTATTTGCCTTGAGGCGCCATTTTAGTCTTTTTTTTGTTTTTTGGTCCATGGACCTGTATAAGAGCTTTGAAGTTCCCCTTTATTAGCATAATTTTCAGATACCTGTGACTTTTTGATCACTTTTTTCTTTCAAATTTTGATGAGGCAAATCAACCCCCAAAAAAAAACCTCTCAATTTTGGGACTAGGTATTTTTTTATGGCATTCGGCATGCTGGATTTATAAGGTTTTTATTGTTTTTCTTTTCTTATTTGTAAAATGGAGAAAGGAGGAGTGTTTTACATTTTTTTGATTTTTTAAAATTTTTTACATTTTTATTTTGCTTTTAAAATTTTAGTCCGCCTACAGCCCTTGATCATGTGTATGCTATTGTGCAATACTAATGTAAAGCAGAATAGTGTGTTATTACAGT
>JAODAL010010249.1:57500-106226 GCA_025379985.1 Phyllomedusa bahiana
TTTTTCATATTTTCAGGTAAATTTGCAATATAGATTTTTTTAATGACCAGTCCAGTTCTGATATGGTTTTGAGGGCCCTGTATGTCAGATACCCCCATAAATGTCTCCATCTAAGAAACTAGACCCCTTAAAGTATTTAAACAACATTTAGGAAGTTTGTTAACCCTTTAGATATTTCACAGAAATTAAAGCAAAGTGGAGGTGAAATTTAAAAATTTCATTTTTATGACAGATTTTAAATTTTTATCCATTATTCACTGGAACACGGTAGATATGATCAGGGAAGTGCAACTCAACGTTGATTCCCCAGATTCTGATGTCTTTAGAAATATCCCATATGTGGCCCTAGTGCACTATTTCGCTGAACCACAAGCCCCAGACTCGGAGGAGCACATCCCAGACTTTGGGGTCTTATTTTCTTTGTGATTTTCTTCAGGCGCTATTTTAGGTGTGCGGACAACGTACGGTGCTAAAACTTAATAAACGCCCCTAAAAAGACCCCATATTGGAAACTACACCATCCAGGTGTGCAGTGAGTATATCGACCCCACAAATTTTTTTACCGTTAGGATGTGAAAATGAAAAAAAAAAATTTTTTTTACAACAATCCGCAATTTTAGCTGTAAACGTTCCATTTTTATAAGGAATCCTGGAAGAAAAAAGCACCCAAAATTTGTTACGCAATTTCTTCCAAGTTTGGCAATAGCCTATATATGAGTGTAAACTGCTGTTTGGGTGAATGGCAGGACGTACAAGGGAGGGAGCGCTATTTGACTTTTGGAACACAGATTTTGGTGGGGTCATGTCGCATTTGCAAAGCCCCCAAAGTAGCAGAGCAGGTGAAACCTTACAAAAGTCGCCCTATTTTGGATTCCCCAGCAACTCATGGATCTCATCTAGGGGTGTATTTTTAACAAAATACAGCAATCATAGTAGTATTTTCTACAGCGATCACCGTGTGCTATAAAGGACATATTAATTTTACTCAGCAGGTCGATACGATTACAACGATATCCAATTTGTATATTTTTATGTTTTATTGCTTTTACACAATAAAAACACTTTTATTCAAAAAGAAAACAGGTTTTTGCATCTCCATAGTCTGAGAGCCAACAGATTTTTAATGGGATGATTTGATGTTTTTATTGGTATCACTTTTGGGGGAAAAGGCTTTTGATCGCTTTTAAATCCGTTTTTTTGGGTCAATATTTTAATATTTAACAGCGGTCACCTTGCAGTATACGTGAGTTAGTTTTACTCTGTGGGTAGATACGATTATGGTGATACCCAATTAATCTAGTTTTTTTATGCTGAAGCGCTTTAAGAAAAAAAAAAGTGTTTTTATTCTATAAAACAATATTTATGCATCACTATATTCTTATAGCTAAAACTTTTTTATTTTTCTGCATACAGAGCTTTGTAAGGGCTTTTTTTGCGCGGGATAAATAGAATTTTTATTTGGTACCACTTTGGCGTTTATTTGAGTTTTTGATCGCTTTTTATTCCATTTTATGAGCTGCAGAATGAAGAAAAATTGCAATTCTGTGACTTTTGTTTTTTATGATCTTCACTGTGTGCGTTAATCAACATGACAAATTTACAGAGTAGGTTATGACGCTTGCGGAGATACTTCATTATTTTTCTATCTTTTTTGGGTTGATTGACATTTGGAAAGGGGAAAAGGTGGGTGTACATTTCTTATTTTATTTTTCATCTTTTTTTTTTACTTTTTCAAAAAAATTTTCTCTTTTCATCTTAGGGGATTTGTATCTGTGATCTCAGGATCACTGATAAAATGGAGATCAGTACATAGCGGAACTGCTCTGTACTGGTTGTTATGGCAACTTTCACTCACCATGTCTGGCAAAGCTCACAATGCATTGCGGGCATGGTGATATCACACACAGTCCAGAAGTGTTTCTTACACTCCCGGGCTGCTAAGTACAGAAAAAAGTGGTGGAGATCGCCGCTACTGCACCAACTGAAGGCAGAAGGAGCTCCCTAGCACACAGACCATCTAGCCCGCAGACCACGCTGATGTAAATGGTTACGAATGATCTGACGTGACACTTGGTGCCTCTCACCTACCTTAAACATGCCTGGAGTTGTGTAGCCTCCATCATCTGGTTCCATATATATAGTATATATAGTAATGTCCTAAATCTTCTTCTATACTTCCAAATGTGTCTGACTCTTGGATACCCAATAGACCAGTTCTCGCCATGCTTCCCTGTTTTCCACAGCTTATTATTGATGTTCATTCCCGGGTCATTCTTGATCTTCTCCAACTGATGAACCTTTGGTCTCCCCTGTTTCCTTTTACCATTACCATCCTGAGTAGCATCTTCTTTTGTACTGAACTCTCCCTTTTCTAGTCTCTCTGGGGATCCTGGGGATCCTCTCCCAGGGACCATTCTGAGTTTATACGATGAGCAACATCTTTGTTGGTGATCCTCACTTTCCATGGGATTCGGGGAAGTCTTCTCCAGCTCAACAGCCCAAAAGTATTGATTGCTCTCCTTTCTGTTTTCATGATCGTCCTCCTTTTACAGCCATTTGTCGAGATTGGGAGCAAAATTGCAGTTAGTGGGCACTGAGACGTTCTTCCACCTCCATACTTGATCAATGCTTACCATGGCTCTTCAATACTTAGAACAGGCTCTCTATGGTCACTATGCCTCAGGGCTTCTCTCCGGTAGAACCACAATTATAATCAATAAGGGATCCAACAGAAATGTATCTGTCAACTGTCTGTTTCTTCATTGTTGATGTCAATGTAGACTTATTTCTGGTGGTCGTCATGGTCGTGATTTTGGTCTTCTTAATGTTCAGATAAAGTCCCATCTTCTTTCTTCTTTCAGCTTTATAATAAGCTATTCCAGGTCCTCTTAATTCTCTGCCACCGGGGTTGTTTCATATCTCAGATTGCTATATGCAGACAGCATAAAACTAGATAAGACATGGAGAACCTGCACCAAATTTCTGACAGTAGTGTACACTTAGAGTTGGGGAGGGCATAGTAGTAGACATGTTTGACACTGTATAGTCATTGTTTGACTTAACACTAATTATTTTGGCCAAAATAATGGGTCACACTATTAATAAATCAAAATGTTTTAGGCTGGGGATCCAGGGACCCACCAAAGGAGTTGATTCCTGGTGTCCATCAATGAAGTTGATACTTGAGGCCCACCAATGAAGTTGATACTTGGATCCACCGATAAAGCTAATTCTTGGAGCCCACTAGTGGAGATGATTCTTGGGGCCCACCAATGAAGCTGATTCTTGGGTCCCACAAATGAAGTTGATTTTTGGGCCCACCAGTGGAGTTGACTCTTGGGGCCCACCAGTGGAGTCGATTCTTGGGGTCACCAGTGGAGTTGATTCTTTGGAGCCCCTCAGTGGAATTAATTCTTGGGGCCCACCAGTGGAACTAATTCTTGTGGCACACCAGTGGAGTTGGTTCTTGAGGCCCACCAGTGGAGTTGGTTCTTGGGGCCCACCAGTGGAGTTGATTCTTAGGGTCTATCAGTGGAATTGATTTTTGTGGTCACCAGTGGAGTTGATTCTTGGGATCCACGAGTGGAGTTGATTCCTGGGGCCAACCAGTGGAGTTGATATTTGGGGCCCACCAGTAAAGTTGATCTTCGGGGCCTAAATATCATGTACATGACTGCAAATGCATATATGACTCTTGCTTTCTGCCTCTCTTTTCTGTCTTTTTTCCTAAGAAATAGTCCCAGGCTTGTCATGCTCAGGGGCCTGACAGGTCAGTGGGCCCACCGTGGGTTTCACCTGTTCCCTGTGTGGCCTGCAACAAATCTTATCTTACACCTGACTCCAACACATTTGGTGCACAGCATCCACTATGCTTGGCCTTATTTGAGTTAGAATTCACATCAACAGTGGTCTGACCCCCTGAACCGGCACCTGCACCAATCAGAAGCCCCAGCAAGCACCAACTCAATTCTCATTGTCTACCAGACACAACACCATACACTTACAGTGTCCATTACTGGTATTTGCAGCTCAGTTCTAGTCATGGCATTGGCATTGAGCTGATTGGAACTGTAGCATCAGGCACGGGCACTTTCATGTGATAGTACTGAAAAACTCATCTAGGGAAAAATAAAATGTCTAATAGAATTAGCATGTTGTATGTAAATTAGTAATTAATTATGCTCAGTAATTACAATGATGCAAATAATTCAAAACAAACAAAGAGGACTGGAAGTCGTTATCAGATCTGATCTGTTCCCAGTGGTGACTGTACAAGAGATAATCTGGAATTATCCCGGGTGTTATTGCTACAATTACATGATATTTGTTAATCTGCTATGATGAGGTGATTATAATATACTTAGAATATAAAGCGTAAGAACTGGTACTAGTCATGTGTCTATGCCCTCAGCCATATATGAGAGATGAAACTTCCATAGGGGGTGCTCACAGTTTTTGGGGTGAAGGACTGACACCAATCTGATATTCCTACATATCGTCTACTGGTACTAAAAGTACAGTCAGTTTTCCCCTCCTCCTCAGTAGACTCCTCCAAAATCTCGTTTAAGAAGGAAGAAGTTAATGAGCTTACCAATGGACTTTCCATAGGGGCTGCTCATTGCTCCGGGGGTGGGGGACTGACGCCAATCTGATATTCCCACACACAGAATACTAATACTAACAGTACAATCTGTTCACACCTCCTCAGTAGACTTCTCAGAAATCCTGTGTAACAAGGAAGAAGTTAAGGAGTTTACCAATGACCACATGACAGCTATATATGAGAGATGGACCTTCCACAGGGTCTGCTGGCTGCTGTTGGGGTGGGGAACTGACCCCAGTCTGCTATTCCTATATATTGTAGACTGGTACTAAAGGTACAATCAGTTCCCCCCTTCCCCTCAGTGGAATCTTCCACAATACTGTGTAATAAGGAAGAAGTTAAGAAGTTTAGCAATGGCCACACGACAGCCATATATGAGAGATGGACCTTCCATAGGGGCTGCTCATTTCTCCAGGGGTGGGGTACTCATGCCAATCTATATTCCTTTATACTGTATACTAGTGCTAAAAATACAATCCGTTCACGCCTCCTCCTCAGTAGACTCAGTAGTAAGAAAGGCGTTAAGGAGCTTTACAAGGGCCACACAACAGCCATATATGAGAGAAAGACCTTCCATAGGGGCTTCTCACTGCTCTTAGGGTTGGGGACTGACACTACTCTGATATTTCTATATACTGGTACTAAAAATAAAATCTGTGCCCCCCTCCTACTCAATAGACTCAACAGAATTCCTGTGCAGTAAGGAAGGAGTGAAGAATCTTAACAGGTGCCACATAACAGCCATATATGAGAGAAGGACCTTCCATATGGGCTGCTCGCTGCTTTTAGGCTGGGGGGACAGCTACCAATCTGATATTATTCCTCCCTCCTCCTAAGTGGACTTCTCCAAAACCCTATATATATGACACATGGACCTTCCATAGGGGCTTCTCACTGCTTTCAGAGTTGGGGACTGACACTACTCTGATATCCCTATATACTGTACACTGGTACTAAAAGTAAAATGTGTTTTCCCCTCCTACTCAATAGACTCCTCAGAAATCTTGTGTATTAAGAAAGGAGTGAATGAGCTGCCATATAACAGCCATATATGAGAGAAGGACCTTCTATAGGGGCTTCTCACTGCTTTTGAGGTTTGGGACTGACACTACTCTGATATTCCTATACATTGTATACTGGTACTGCAAGTACAATCTGTTACCAACCTCTACTCAATAATCTCCTCAGAAATTCTGCGTATTAAGGAAGAAGTTAAGGAGCTTACCGAAGGCCACGTAACAGCCATATATGAGAGATGGACCTTCCATAGAGGCTGTTCATGGCTCCAGGGGTGGGGACTCATGCCAATCTATATTCCTATATACTGTATACTAGTACTAAAAGTACAATCCATTCGCTCCTCCTCCTTAGTAGACTTCTCAGATATCCTGTGTAAGAAGAAAGAAGTTAAGGAGTTTTACAATGACCATGCAATAGTCACATATGAGAGATAGACCTTTCACATTGCTCATTGCTCCAGGGGTGAGGGACTGACACCAATCTGATATTCCTACATACCATATACTAGTACCAAAAGTACAGTTTGCCCCTGCTCATCAGTGGACTTCTCCCAAATCCTGTGTAGTAAAGAAGAAGTTACGGAGCTTACCAAGGGCCACATAACAGCTATATATGAGCAATGCACATTCCAATATCAGTAGCACACTATCAACTAAAAAAAATGAAAAAAAATGAAAAAAATGAGCATAGGTGCACACTGGTGTGGCAGCAAAATACTTAACAATTCCATAATTTTTAATGTATGGTAAGTAGAAGTAATGCTTTTTTAAAAATTCCTATGTGCCTTTTGATAGTTTCTTTAGTTGATAGTGTGCTACTGATGTTGGAATGTGTATGTATATTGCTACCACACCAGTGTGCACCTATGTTCATTTTTTTTTCAAAATTTTTTTGGGATGTGCAAAACCAAGTATTGTTTTCTAGTTTGTGTATGGAGGAGTGGCTGCCTCCTTGTTGGTTTTTCGCACTCCACCCACCTGCACAGGTTTTTAAATCAATACAGTGCACCTAGAAGCTGGCGCCTTCACTCCCTGAAGTGTGGAGGTCTGAACAGGCCCTAAAGAGAAGTAACGTTGGTGTAGGAACCCACCTGCATTTGAGGTCCCTTTGAAGTTTCAGAGGTGGGCTTAATCAGATTTGATCAAAAATGTGAACTAAGAACCTCAAACATTTTTAATGTATCCTAAGTAGCAGAAAAGTTTTTTTTTCAAAAATTCCTATGTCCCCTTTGATAGTTTCTTTAGTTGATAGTGTGCCGCTGATATTGGAATGTGCATGTATATTGCTGCCACACCAGTGTGCACCTATGCTCATTTTTTAAAAAAAGTTTTTGGATGTGCAGGGCCAAATATTGCTTTCTAGCTTATATATGAGCAATGGACCTTCCATAGGGGTGGCTCATTGCTCAGGGGGACTGATGCTTTTCTGATATTCCTACATATTGTATAATGGAACTAAAAGTACAATCTGTTTCCCCCTTCCTCCACAGTAGACTCCTCAGATATCCTGTGTAATAGAAATGAGTTGCAGAGCTTAACAGGGGCCATGCTAAATGAGCTGAGGCCACGCAGCAAAATTGGTAGATTTGCCCAGACAGTTGTTCGAGGTGGTTGCCCAGCAATTGACCCACAAGTAATAAAAGGTGGTAAGAGATGAAACGGCGGGAAGATTTATGTCATTCAAGACAAGAACCCTTTTAAAGTGAATGTAACCACCAAGCTTCTGTGCCTCTGTGTCAGGAAAAAAAATATTTTTTTGCATTAAAAGTGTATGTAGACTAATCTACTGTGTGATAACATGACATCGGGCTGAGATGTTCCAATATATTTTACATATTTGGAAAAATTTTCACTAGGTGGAAGCCCAGTTTCTCTGGCATCCAACTGAAAAGGACATTTGTGGGATAGATCATGAGGAGACTGGCTGACTGGATGAGAGCAGCTAGCAGACAGACAGGGCTTTCCTCCAATCTAGTGTCCTCTTTAGTTGGATGCCGGGCGCAGGGTTGCCCATCCCCACCCACCACATGACGCTGCCACTTTAAGCATAGCTCTTGTAGTTCTCCCTTTAGGAAGCTTTTAATATCTGTTATTGGTTTACAACCAGCAATTATAAGATTATGCCCATGACCAGCTGCCACTCCGTGAACATTTCAATCAGTAGACGTCACACTGGATGTTTATAGCCATATAAATGACTGCCTCGTACTTTATAATGAATGTATCACATTACTGCCAGGTTAATAGGGCGCTGCCATAAAATAATGCATCCGAGGCTGCAAGTAGGAGAGGAAGGTGCTTATAATACACATCCATCCTGCCAGACTGCTGTTATAGGGGGCTCCAGACTACACAGACTGCTGTTATAGGGGGCTCCAGACTTCACGGCCAGGCTTTTGCTATAGGAGGCTCCAGACTACACAGACTACTGTTATAGAGGGCACCAGACAACACATCCAGACTGTTGTTATAGAGGGCTCCAGACCACACAGACTGCTGTTATAGGGGGCTCCAGACTACACAGACTGCTGTTATAGGGGGCTCCAGACTACACAGACTGCTGTTATAGGAGGCTCCAGACTACACAGACTGCTGTTATAGGGGGCTCCAGACTACACAGACTGCTGTTATAGGGGGCTCCAGACTACACAGACTGCTATTATAGGGGGCTCCAGGCTACACAGACTGCTGCTATAGGAGGCTCCAGACTACACAGCCAGGCTGCTGTTATAGAGGGTCCAGACTACACAGACTGCTGTTATAGGGGGCTACAGACTACACAGATATACTGCTGTAATAAGGGGCTCCAGACTACACAGATAGACTGCTATAGGAGGCTCCAGACTACACAGATAGACTGCTGTAATAAGGGGCTCCAGACTGCTGTTATAGGGGGCTCCAGACTACACAGCCAGACTGCTGTTATAGGGGGCTCCAGACTACACAACCAGACTGCTGTTATAGGGGGCTCCAGACTACA
The DNA here is from genome assembly GCA_025379985.1 of Phyllomedusa bahiana. Lineage (NCBI taxonomy): Eukaryota > Metazoa > Chordata > Amphibia > Anura > Hylidae > Phyllomedusa > Phyllomedusa bahiana. Next base: position 66,103 of record JAODAL010010249.1, read on the forward strand.
CAGCCAGACTGCTGTTATAGGGGGCTCCAGACTACACAGACTGCTGTTATAGGGGGCTCCAGACTACACAGCCAGACTGCTGTTATAGGGGGCTCCAGACTACACAGCCAGACTGCTGTTATAGGGGGCTCCAGACTACACAACCAGACTGCTGTTATAGGGGGCTCCAGACTATACAGCCAGACTGCTGTTATAGGGGGCTCCAGACTACACAGACTGCTGTTATAGGGGGCTCCAGACTACACAGCCAGACTGCTGTTATAGGGGGCTCCAGACTACACAGCCAGACTGCTGTTATAGGGGAGCTCCAGACCACACAGCCAGACTGCTGTTATTGGGGCTCCAGACTACACAGCCAGACTGCTGTTATAGGGGGCTCCAGACTACACAGCCAGACTGCTGTTATAGGGGGCTCCAGACTATACAACCAGACTGCTGTTATAGGGGGCTCCAGACTACACAGCCAGACTGCTGTTATAGGGGGGCTCCAGACTACACAGCCAGACTAATGTTATAGGGGCTCCAGACTATACATCCAGACTTTTGTTATAGGGGGCTCCAGACTACACAGCCAGACTGATGTTATAGGGGGCTCCAGACTATACAGCCAGACTGCTGTTATAGGGGCTCCAGACAACACAGCCAGACTGCTGTTATAGGGGCTCCAGACTACACAGCCAGACTGCTGTTATAGAGGGCTCCAGACTACACAGCCAGACTGCTGTTATAGAGGGCTCCAGACTATACAGCCAGACTGCTGTTATAGGGGGCTCCAGACTATACACCCAGACTGCTGTTATAGGGTGCTCCAGACTACATAGCGAGACTGCTGCTATAGGAGGCTCCAGACTACACAGACTACTGTTATAGAGGGCACCAGACAACACATCCAGACTGCTGTTATAGAGGGCTCCAGACCACACAGATAGACTGCTGTTATAGGGGGCTCCAGACTATACAGACTGCTGTTATAGGGGAGGTCCAGACCACACAGCCAGACTGCTGTTATAGGGGCTCCAGACTACACAGCCAGACTGCTGTTATAGGGTGCTCCAGACTATACAGCCAGACTGCTGTTATAGGGGGCTCCAGACTATACAGCCAGACTGCTGTTATAGGGGGCTCCAGACTATATATCCAGACTGCTGTTATAGGGGGCTCCAGACTACACAGCCAGACTGCTGTTATAGGAGGCTCCAGACTATACAGCCAGACTGCTGTTATAGGGGGCTCCAGACTACACAGCCAGACTGCTGTTATAGGGGGCTCCAGACTACACAGCCAGACTGCTGTTATAGGGGGCTCCAGACTACACAGCCAGACTGCTGTTATAGGGGGCTCCAGACTACACAGTCAGACTGCTGTTATAGGGGGCTCCAGACTACACATCCAGACTGCTGTTATAGGGGGCTCCAGACTATATATCCAGACTGCTGTTATAGGGGGCTCCAGACTATACATCCAGACTGCTGTTATAGGGGGCTCCAGACTATACACCCAGACTGCTGTTATAGGGGCTTCAGACTACACAGCCAGACTGCTGTTATAGGGGGCTCCAGACTACACAGCCAGACTGCTGTTATAGGGAGCACTACAGACCACATAGCCAATTGAAGGTCTGTTCGGTTTGCAGCTGATGCAAGGTGATGCTCTGGGGTAAGTAAATAACAAGCTCTTCAATATACAATTCAGCATCAGTATAACACGGGAAAGATTTAATTTCTTTTGCTCATTCACAAGATAAGTGTGACCGATGCATCATGTTGTCCCGTTGCTCACCCACCTGGGAGCTGAACGTTCACTGAGCTGCAGGTTGGAACAGTTTGCTGACCGCAAATAATATAAAGCGACATTGAACCTGTAGGGCAACGGGAACATTGGCTGAGAGGCCTGGCACCAGATATTAAAAATAAGCACGATTATACAAAGACAATGCCTATAAATAGGAGCTAGTGTGTTACTGAGGAACATAGCCAGGGGCAAAGCCAAACGTGCTCCTCATGCATCAGGTTACTAGACAGGATGTTCAATGCAAACCCAGATTAGGGACGCGGGATTAACACCTGGAGGCCAAACCATCCTCATTGGCTTTAATGTGTGTTTCTCAGCTCTCAGCTTTATATAATGCGCTGTGTTTGCTTTTTGTCTTTTCTTTATTATGTAATTGAACAGTTCCAAAATGAGGCAATTAAGCGGATGTGGCAGATTTACCAGGGACATAAACAAGACATCAACCATGGCAGCTGCCGGGAGCGCATCTTCTTGGAAATTAAAGGAAGCGGGTGACGTGTATTAAAGGCAACCAGACAGAGTGAACGAAATGTTATGGATCTGTAGTGGTGGCCATACTTGTTACGTAGAAGAAGGTAGGTGGTTAACCAACTAGTGAAAGTGGATAGAAGATCAACTGGTGAAGGTGGATGGTCGATCAACTGATGAAAGTGGAAGGTCAATCAACTGGTAAAGGTGGATGGTCGATCAACTGGTGAAGGTAGATGGTCGATCAACTGGTGAAGCTGGATAGAGGATCAACTGGTGAAGGTGGATAGAGGATCAACTGGTGAAGGTGGATGGTTAATCAACTGGTGAAAGTGGAAAGTCAATCAACTGGTAAAGATGGATGGTCGAACTGGTGAAGGTAGATGGTCAGTCAACTGGTGCAGGTGGATGGTTAATCAATTGGTGAAAGTAGATGGTGGATCAAATAGTAAAGGTGGATGGTTAATCAACTAGTGAAAGTGGATAGTGGATCAACTGGTGAAGGAGGATGTTCGATTAACTGTTGAAAGTGGATGATGGATCAATTGGTAAAGGTGGATAGTCGAATTGGTGAGGATGGATAGTGGATCAACTGGTGAAAGTGGATAGTTAATCAACTGATGAAAGTGGATGTTGGATCAACTGGTGAAAGTGGATGTTGGATCAACTGGTGAAAGTGGATGGTGGATCAACTGGTGAAAGTGGATGGTGGATCAACTAGTGAAGGTGGATGGTCAATTATCTGTTGAAAGTGGATGGTAGATCAACTGGTAAAGGTGGATAGTCGAACTGGTGAGGATGGATGGTGAACCAACTGGTGAAAGTGGATGGTTAATCAACTGATGAAAGTGGATGGTGGATCAACAAATGAAGGTGGATGGTTGATCAACTGGTGAAGTAGATAGTCGATCAGCTGGTGAAGGTGGGTGGTTGATCAACTGGTGAAGTAGATGGATCATCAACTGGTGAAGGTGGATGGTCTATCAACTGCTGAAGGTGGTTGGTCTATCAACTTGTTAAGGTGGGTGGTTGATCAACTGGTGAAGGTAGATGGTGGATCAACTGTTTAAAGTGGATTGTTAATAAACTGGTGAAGGTTGATAGTTGATCAACTGGTGAAGGTGGATACTCAAGGTGAATGATCAATGACCTGGTGAAGGTGACTGGTTGATGAACTGTAAAAGATGGATGGTTGATCAACTGATAAAGGTGGATGGTCGATCAACTTGTAACGATGGAAGGTCGATGAACCATTGCAGGTGCATGATTGAGAACTGGTAAAGGTTGGTGGTTGATCTACTGGTCAAGGTGGATAGTAAAACTGGTGAATGGTCAATGAATTGGTAAAGATGGATGGTCAATCACCTGCTGGAGTTGGATGGTTCATCAACTAGTAAAGCTGGATGGTCAAGAACTGGTAAAGGGGGATGGTCAATCAATTAGTGCTCTTTTTATACCTAGGCATGTAACAACGAAAAGGGGGCATCCTCTACATCGAGAGGAATGATGTTTTCACCATCATCATAGACGAGGATTCTTTACTGTAAGAGCAGTGACACTATGGAGCTCAGGGCCACAAGACGTTATGAAGGGTGGATTTATTGATCATATTCAAGAAGGATTTAGATGTCTTTCTTGAAAAATACAATATAACAGATTATGGGCACTAGATTCTAGTGATAGGATGTTGATCCAATGATTATTCTGATTGCCATATTTGGAGTCAGGAAGGAATTTTTCCTCTTGTATTGGGGAATTGCCCTCCTCCTCATAGGGGTTTTTTGCCTTCCTCTGGATCAACACTGTAGATTGGACTCAATGGACCTGCATCTTTTTCCAACCTTTTCTATGATGTAACTTTGTCTGATGAACCATTGTCATATACATAACAGTACTTCCGGCCACCGGGTAAAGAATAAACAATTTTTCTCTTTGAAAAGTTCTTTAACAACAAGATCATTTGTATAATGGCCATCTGCTTTATAGAAATCTACTAGGAGCATTAGGAGAAAAATTTTAAACATGGCCGACATTTTTCAAGATGATAATGTCCTGTTACCAGTCAGTTAAACCATGTTCCTCATCTCCAGTCCTCAAGGCCCACTACCAGGTTGTGTTTTCAGGGTTCCTTTAGTATTGTACAGGTAAAATAATTATTGTCAGTGCATCCATAGGATATTTTTAAAACATGACCCGTTGGTGGGCTGTGAGAACTGGAGATGGGAAACAGTAAGCTTGATCTATCAATTTTTGTTAATGTTCACCTAAATTAATGTTTATTTAGGTTGAAATCATCCATTATGACCACTTTTAGAATAATGTGTATGGGCACCTTTAGTGTTTGGGTTATAGGTGGGAAAAATTGCCAACATCCAGTCAGAGGCCATCAGAAAACTCATTTAATATAAAAGACTTAGCTTTTTCCCATTGGTTGGTTTTGAGGGACCACCTTACCTGTTGTGAAACATCCGGTGATGTTGAAGGCCTGTGGACTGAATTTGATCCACCATGTCATATGTGGCTCATGAGAGCAAAGACACAGGGAGCAGGGATAGATAAGATCCAAGCAAAGAAGGGCCAGCTTTCCAGTTCCCCCGGAGGACAAAGACAATACTTGCCAAAGGTGGTGGCACCAGCATAGGGAGTTGCCCAGCTTTGACAGCCCTACCCAGGACCCACAGCCAACCTGCAAGTCCCTCGATTGGCCAGCTGAAGGAAACCCTAACACTGTGAGTTTGACACTCATGTTCTAAGGGGTTCTTTTGTTCTCACCATGATAGCAGAATAAGGGCATCTAGTGATCGTTTGCCTTCAAAGTTTACTGCCTTAGCATCTATGATTTAGACTTAGTTCATATCTGCATAACAGAAGCTAGGACATAGTCCCAGATCTATTCTATGATGCAACCAAACACCACCCAACAACACCACTGACCTACCATAGGGTCCACTAGGTCTCCATCATTTTGATGGCATGCTGCATTATCTTTGCTAACAGAGACTCCTACAACTCCATTACAGTTCCACGGGGGTCTAGGAGTGGCCATCAAATCCATGGTACAACAGACCCAACATAGCTTCTGAACTCCTAATAGAGATGTGAACAAACTCTAAGGCTATGTCTACACAGCAGAGGTTTCCCGTTGGATTTTCGGCAGTTTGACTATTTTAAACAATGAAAATCTGATGGAAAAACAAGCACATGGACTTTAATGCAAAAAAACAGCCTGTAGTCTACAAAGGTCGTGTTTTTCTGCTCATTTTAGGTCAGTGGTGGTATTAGGAACATGTTGTAAAAACCGACGGCGTCCAGCAGAACATTTACTACAGAAGTCTATGTAAACCACTGGGTTTTTTTGTCACTATTTTGGCAGAGTTTCCACTGAAAAACCACCCAGGGGTTTTGAAATTGTGCATACATTACAAACCGTTCAAAAAACATCCAGAAAAAATGACAAAAAATAACCAAAACAAGGTTGTTTGCTTGCCAGTTTTTGACAAGAACTCTACAAAAAGCTCAGTTTTATGAACGGTTTGGACCTAGCCTAAGTCATGTTATATGCCCACCCCTTCCTTCCTATGTCCCACCATGAGCTCTAGATAACCTCACTGAAAGGGAATGAAATTCATAGGACTAAATAAGCCAGAACCATCTGATGACCTTGGTGACCTTCCAACGAAGTTCTCCTGACCTTTGGTTACTGAAGAGAAGTCCTAGGATCAGTAAGGATAGTAGTGTTGTGATACTAGCTCTAGTGTTGTTGACACTCCTTATTCTGCAAGTCAATGACCAGCTTATCTATTATCCATATAACGTCCTGGTACAAGCGTGAATCCATGTTATAATATGTGTGTTATCTTCAAGAACATGAACCAAGATGCTGCTTTTAGGATATATCAAGGGGTGGAGTTATAGGGGGTGCAACGACCACAGTTACACCTGAGTAGGAACCAAAAGCGTCTTGACCAGTATTATAAATGACACATAACAGATGTGGGAACATGTGGCAAAGTCGCATTGGGGAACAGAAACCTAACTTCCTTCTCTGTGTACAACCCTAAAAGCTATATATTATAAGGCGTTACTCCTAAACCAATGAATCTGTTCCCAAAAAATGGCCCCAATTATTTAGATCTATGTAAAATAAGTTCTGTGAAAAATAGCAGTAGATGTAGGATGTGGTCATGGTTATCTCTGCAGCTCCTCCAGACTGACCCTGAGCCTCTTGGCTGCTTCTCATATAAGTGATCTCCTTGTCCGCGCAGTCAGTTTAGGTGGATGGCCATGTCTTGGTAGGTTAGCAGTTGTGCCATAGTCCTTCCATTTACAAATGATGGATTAAACAGTTTTCTGTGAAATGGGCTCCTTGAGCTTGGGCTATTGTTTTAAAACCTAACCCTGCAATACATTTTGCCACAGCTTTATCCCTGAGCTGTCTGGTGTATTCCTTGGTTTTCATGATGCTGTTTTTTCACTAATGTTCTATAACAAACCTCTGACCCTTTAACAAAACAACAGTAGTTATACTGAGAATACACTATGTGCAGATGTACTGTATTTACTAATTAGATGACTTCTAAAGGCAATTGGTCACCCTGGATTTTATTTAAGAGTATCAGAGTACAGAGTGATGAATACATATACATGTCTCAGTTTTTTAATTTCAAAAAATTTTTAAAACACATATCCTTTTCTTTACTTTTACTTGCTACTTTGTTTTGATTTATCACATAAAATAGCAATAAAATACCAAAATATTTAGTTATTAAATATAATGAATTAATATCATAATTAATTAATATAATAATTAATATAATTAAATATTTAAAACACCTACATATTTAATTTTTTGGCTCTAACATTAAATATGGGAAAAAGTTCAAAGAGTGGGAAGACTATTGTCAACCCACTGTATGTTCATATTGTGGGGAAATATCTTGCAGGTTTATTACACGTATGTAGATCATAGTGACTGATACTAAAGCTCAGTTATATTATTATTATATTTCTAGCCAGTTCATCAGTTCAGCTAATCACTGCAGATCAAGCACTTCCCCCTATTCCAAGCGGCTGATTTTGCTGTAAAAAGTGGTGGCCACTGCATGGGCACTGTGGTATTACATGGTGACTATAGATGTATGGAGAGTTCATGCCCACCAGAGCAAGAGTAACTTGTTAACCAGCAGCTCTCGTTTTGGGTGCATATTGGTCCTGGCCCCAACAAAGGGCCCCACTCATTGATATTGTTTTACCCTATTTAACCAGTTCTGTATGTATGAAACATCACACCTGAGACCAAATGTGTGGCTATGTCCATATTTAACTTCTTCAGATGACTAAACAACTTACTGTTAGGAACCATAATCAGACAGTACATTCTGAGCAAGTCCTAATCTGTACTTGGCTAAAAGCATAAACACCAAACCCCCCTCTGATCAAAATAACATTCATATCAGTGAAACGGGTAGAGAAACAACTAAGCTCAGACCATTGTAAGTTTTCATTTTATTTTAGCAGTGTGTGGTCTTGTATACCAGCCATGTGAGCAGCAAAGCCCGGGGGCATGGTTGTGAAAGCTCCATCTCCTTTCCCTCTCTCTCAGTGGGAAATCCCAGCATGACTTTGCACACCAATCAACAGTTCACCTCCATTCATTCAGTCAGTGGCATGAAACCAAATCCTTGTGTCTCTCTGGGAAGCTAAAAAATTAGTTCTTGTCATTGCTTTAATAAATAAACAACAGTCAATAAACAGAACCAGAGCCAAGACCAAAGCATGGAACCCATACAGTGGTGCTTGGAGGTTTCATTGTCCCAGCTCCATCAGGTGCCAATCATATGGAGATATTGTCAACTAAATCTTATGCTTCCTTTTAGCCCCATTACTGCAGAATCGGGGCATATAGGGGTACAGTAAGACCTCATCCCCCTCAATAGAAGCCCTATTACAGCTTTCGACAGAACAGAGCAGTAATACACCCAAGTACAAGACCCTTAGGAAAGCCTTTATTTTGATATTTACATGGTTTCTATTATTCCACATTCTCTTCATCATTTTGGCACTATTATTAATTGAGACCATGTACCAGAGGGCTCCTAAATAATCAGGAACCAGTTATCAGAGAACTCGTAAATAATCAGAGCTACGTATCAGAGGGCTTATAAATAATCAGGAACCAGTTATCAGAGGGCTCTAAAATAATCAGGGCTAGGTATCAGAGGGCTTATAAATAATCAGGAACCAGTTGTCAGAGGGCTTGTAATTGATCGGGACCAGGTACCAGAGAGCTCAAAAATAATTGGAACCAGGTACCAGAGGGCTCCTACATAATCAGGATGAGGTACCAGTGGGCTCATATATAATCAGGACCAGGTATCAGAGGGCTTGTAAATATAGGGACCGGGTAGCAGAGGGCTTGTAAATAATTAGGACCAGGTGCTAGAGGGCTTTTAATTAATCAGGATCAGGTACCAGAGGGCTCAAAAATAATTGGGACCAGATATCAGAGGGCTCATTAATTATCAGGACCAGGTACCAGAGGGCTCATAAATAATTGGGACCAGGTACCAGAGGGATCAAAAATAATCTGGACCAGGTACCAGAGGGCTCATAAATAATTGGGACCAGGTACCAATGAGCTCGTAAATAATCAGGATCAGGTATCAGAGGGCTTCTACATAATTGGAACCAGATACCAGAGGGCTCATAAATTATTGGGACCAGGTAGCAGAGGGACTGTAAATAATTGGGACCAGGTACTAGAGGGCTCAAAAATAATTGGGACCAGATACCAGAGGACTCATTAATTATCAGGGCCAGGTACCAGAGGGCTCGTAAATAATAAGGACCAGGTACCTGAGGACTCATAAACAATCAGCACTAGCTACCAGAGGGCTCATAAAAAAACAGGACCAGGTACCAGGGGCCTCATGCATAATCAGGACCAGGTACCAGGGGACTCCTAAATAATCAGGAACAGGTACCAGGGGGCTCCTAAATAATCAGGAACAGGTACCAGGGGGCTCCCAAATAATCAGGATCAGGTACCAGGGGCCTCATAAACAATCAGCACCAGCTACCAGCGGGCTCCTAAATAATCAGGATCAGGTACCAGGGGCCTCATGAATAATCAGGACCAGGTACCAGGGGGCTCCTAAATAATCAGGATCAGGTACCAGGGGCCTCATGAATAATCAGGATCAGGTACCAGAGGGCTCACAAATAATTGGAACCAGGTATCAGAAGGCTCGTAAATAAACAGGACCCGTTACCAGAGGGCTCATAAATTATTGAGACCAGGTAGCAGAGGGCTCATAAATTATCGGGACCTGGTACCTGTGGACTCGCAAATATCGGGACCAGGTACCAAAGGGCTTATGCAGGTTAAGCGATAAAGAAATAATCAATATTAAAAAAAATCTGAAATCCTGCAGTTTTTACACTGATCAATGAGCTCACTATAGGCTGTAGAGATAACTTTTCCACATTCTCCTCATTATCAGCACAGGCAGGATTGAACTGAAAGGTAACAGCTATATGTAGATAGCACAGGATCCACCATCCACAACAGGTGATGGTCACAGTTCACTTTTTCCCTATCCCTGCATAGTTCACAGAGCATGCCCACAACTCTCTCACATAGACATAAATGGTGATGGTCGCAGCCCTCCTCCCTCCCCCCTGGACAGTAATCTGTGTACAGGTCACCAAGCATCCCATAGAAGACAACTGCTGTTGGTCACAGGTCCTCTCCTCCCTCTTCCTGCAAACTGATCTCTGCACAAGTCACAGAGGATAAACATAATATCTCTATTGATGTGAACCACAGGAAACAATGGAGTTGATCCACATTTTTGCAATATGCTAATAATTTGCATTGCCCATTGGGCCATTAGTGCTCACTACCGCTAAGTACAGGTGACCGGTGTGTTTGGTTGTACTCAGAACATCCATAGAACAGAACAGAGAGTTGCATACGAGCCTGACCTGGTCTCCATTCTGAGCCAACAACATTGAAGAGCCCGTTCCCAAGATAAATGCAGGTCCCAGAGTTAGGACCCGCACTTATACTTTGATGGCAGATCCTATCCAAATGCTATGAAAGTTAATGGTGGGAAAACCTCTTTAAGAGAAACATGGCGTATCTCCTTAAACCTCTGCAGCTGACATCAGTGAAGGTAAGATTATTAATGTTATTTACACCCTTAACTGCCAAACAGATTTGGCAAACTGCTATTGAATTTAGTGAACTTATCTTTGTGGGAAACTTTCTCTGGGTACAATACCTAATCTATATGACCTTTAGGGCTCATACACAGTAGCATACAGGGCTTCCAGAATTACACGAATCCTTTACTGTACCAGCATATGCCTATTTCATATGCCTATCGTCATATTGGGGCATGTCTGGAGTTATAGAGGGGGGGGGGGAGGTAGCACCATACAAAAAGAATCAGTCGGAGCTAATACTACAGTGCCCAAGACGATAACTCACCATACTATGAGCCCAGAACCTGGACAATGTTCCAACTAATGAATATGAAAGCACATGAAAAACACATAGCAAAAACATTGGTTGTAGTTTATGTAACCAGTCCTCTTATCATTTTCCCAACATTGTCTGAGTCCATTACAATTCCTAAGGGAGACTTCCCTAATTTCAAGAGCCTAGTGCAGAAGGCCAGCACTAATGTCTCCTGGAATGACTATTACATAAGTAAGTCTAGGTGAGTGGTCTTTCACCACATGTTTAATAGCCTCTAATGGCCTTTTATCACATCTTCAATCCTTCCCAACTCCTTTTTGAAAGTCAATACAACAACTGAAAATAGATCTACTTGGGCGTGGCCTGGACGTGCATGGAGTAGGACGCTAGTCAGAGGAGCTCCGAGGGACCCGTCTCTAACTCGGAACTACTAAACCCAAACCCACTGCCAACCAACACAGAACCTACTACAGAGGGTACAACCGACCTGCCTCAGCTCCCGAAAACCCTGCTCCGACCGAGCACCGGACCAGGACGCCAAAACCCCCAGCTCCTACCCCGTGCACCTCGGCGGTCCTGCTCCCGCCGCGCTCCTGCTTCCCTGCAGGCCGCCACGGCCATTCATCGTCCCACAGCTGCATCGGAGCAATACCGGGCACCCACCTTTTCCGTTCACCTCCGGCACAGACTGGGACTCCACCAGACCAGCTGCATCCTCCGGCTCCGTCTCATCTAAGGCTCCATCTCCCTACAGGCCTGCAGCGACGACCGGAAACCGGCACCCCGACACCAGAAAGGCCTTCTGCTTTCACACCCAGGGGGGATCCCCCATACCTGGTCTGGGTCTGTGACTTTAAAAAAAACCCGCCGAAAACCCGGGTTCCTCACCCCCGGGCCCCCCATAAGTACCATCTTGCACCCCACACAGCCCCACGAGGCCCCGCCACTTTTCCTATCCTCTGCAACGCAAGCGGGGCCCATCTAGGACCCGAGTAGCCCCTGCACCAGATAAGTGCCTCTCCTCGGCTAAAGGGGTCCCTCACAAATAAAACTTGGGAAAACCCTTTCCTGGCCTGAAACCGGGTTCTTCAAACCCCATAAACGCCATTCTACAACCAGAACGACGAGCACGTGGCCGCTGCCATCTTATCCACCCTCTGCCATTTTACACGCACCTATTATCCGAGACCCGGGGAAATGTAGCACAAAGGCCTGCCTCTCCTGCGGACATACAAAGAGATCCCTCACAACCCAGTCTGGGACTCAACCGGCCAGAAACCTGGTTCCTCAAACCCCTGGCACCTATCTAAGCGCCGTTTACACTCTGCAGGGGCACACATGCGGCCATGATCATCCTGCTAAACCTCTGCTGAAATCCACACAGACCGATTTCAAAAGTTCAAATCTCTTGCTGGGTGTTCTCAAAAGGGGTCACAAAAGAGACTATACAACCCTCCTTGCTCCAACAATATCTGCTTGTAGACCTGAGGCAGATAACTCCTATGATACATTCCTGGCTGACCCCACTACCACCTCCTTAGGGGTTCTGCCCCGAAGAACAACGCCCCTCATACTCCAAGGACTTTGATCCCCCACCACCTCATCCCCATACAAGTTTAGGCCTTGATCAAGAATTCATATATATTCTAAGGATATACAAAAAAAAAAAAAAAAGAATTCTTTCACCTTTTTAATTCTCTGGGCCCGGCACGTCCACTCGTTGAAATATAAACGGCCCTCCTTACGGTCAGTTCTCTCACCTTGGACTGATCAGGGTGGTTCCAGTCGAATGGGGTGGTAACCGTAAGATAAAGAAAACCTAGTGTCCCCCCCCTAAACCAACAAAATTGACAGATTTTTTTTCCCCCCCCTCCCAGGTCCGCTATCAGCACCGGCCCTCGGGCACGGGGCGAAACACCTTCAAAGAGGACAACCCTCGTGACCCCACCTGTCCACAAGGTGAACACACCATTTCCGTAAACTCATCAGATAAGGATTCACAAAAACCTCGCACCAGCCAAACCTCACCTATTAAAAACATCACTCCGCAGCTCAGTATTGTCCTCCGGTCCTTTAGTAGAAACAGAAATACAAGCTCTCCCATTTCCAGTGACATATCCACTTAGACAATGAAAATGATACCATAATACACGTAATTACGCGGTGTAGCCAATTCTTGCGCTTGAAATCGATGATCAAGGAACCCTGCCAATGAAGTAGGAAGTTCAGAGACTCTCGTGTTCTAAACTACTTGACCTGTAGGAAACTCGCTGGTTATCACATGGGGGCAGAGCAGAGATAGATGTTACCTGGCATCCAGAAGGGATTCCGAGATTCTGTCACGCCAGGACCCGTTCCTTTCAAACCTTGGTCCCTCCCGTGACCCAATGGCTCGATATTTGCCAGAAAGCCATCGCAAATCTAAGCGAAAACGAGAAGGATCGTATACATCGGACTACGCTAATACGCTACGACACCTGTCACACTTTTCCACCCGCCTCCTTGCAATACCTCCGTCAACAAAAGAACCAGGAACAATTGCCTGCTACGGCCCTCATGCCTAACTAACGCTCTTCCCACTGGGAGCGCCCCCCTACCACCCCATCGGCACGCATAGCCGGCCCCAAAGGTCCGAACATCTCCAGATCTATACACTAGCACTGTGGATGAATCCGCCCTCAGCAAATCACCCCGACTGACCCCACGAAACGCATCCACGCCCCGGGAAAAAGCACCCACAGGGGCATACCCAGAGCAATAAACTACTCACCCAAGCGCACCATAACCACCCCCGTAGAAATGGCCACACACGCACCGTCGAGGTTACACATCGTATCCCTAAGATGCCGGTTTGAACTTGGCGAAGCCTTCAACAACCCCGACAACAACTCCGACGTGAAGACTGCGCACTAAACTCGGCCGCAGGAAGCGATTACAACCCCCCTAGTGGGTCTCGATAAACATCCGCAGGATTGCTGTCCAAGCTGCGCCATAGTGAGACTGATTAATAGCAGGTAAGGTAGTTTTTAATTCCGCGGGTGTGTCCCCTGGGTCGTCTTTATTGTTTCCTCGCTTCCGTCCTAAAGTGTCCTGAGACCCATTGCGTTTCCATTCTCGAAAGGATCTTGTAGCTAATCTGGCTCCGGGTGTCCTTTTCCTCTGTCCAAAGGACACATTTGCCGTGCGTTCCGTTAGGTGGGCACAACTTCCCTCGTCCGCAAAACTGGGCATGACTGTTAACTCTTAGGTTCATCGGGGTTTTACATTTGTTAAGGTAGGTTTGCATGGGTAGTTTGCTGTGTTTGTTGTGTTGTGGTTGCCATGCTTATTGTCTTCCATCCATTTTAGAAAATGCCTACACTGTGGGTTCCCGGGGTGACTCGTTCCTCCACAGGGAAAAGCCAGGCGTTATCTATAGAGGCAATTTTACTCGGCCCCAACTGCCGAGATAATTGGGTATTCAAATCTTTGGAATCACTGTGAAGCAGTCGAACAAGTGCATACAATACGCCCAACTAATAAACTGGTTCCAGGAACTGTGGAGGGTGGGATGCGTCTGAAGGCCAAGGCGGACATACTTGGCCTTTGCAGAGAGAACTCATCTATAGGACACCAAGAACTGCTTTAATGACAACGGGCACACGATCATTAATCCAGTTCGGGGTCATTTTAAACCTACATGTCTCCGGGTTTTCCGTGGCACAGAAGAAGGACCTGGATGTGGTTGGGCAATCTTAGTTACAGAACATCAAACACCGTTCACACGGTTTGTTACAATGTCGCCCACACTAAACGCATTCACCCCAACTCTTTTTCTACAAAACCCTAAACCACCAATTCCTCAGAACCAACCTGACCTCCGAACGAGAATACAGCCAACAGTGTCAGCTATATGTAAGCCAGGACCGCCAAACGCATCAACGAACCGAAGGGGTTATTACTCTTCCCGAGTCATATACACGGAAATGCATAACTCTCCAACAAAGTAAGATGTTAGCCCTTGATTAGTTACTGTGTGCGACATGCTCCAACACTGTAGCTCGTAGAGTCCTTCAGGTTTAAGTGTCCATCTGCAACCCGCAGCTAAGCCGCCGGTCCCACCGCCCACAACACACCCCCCCAAACTAGGCCTAGTCCATCACTAACCATCATCCAGGATGAGATGCTCTTTTCGGCCCGGACCGCCAGGAGGGACAAATGACTAACAACTTACGTCTCGATGGCCCGCCAATGGGCAATTCCTACTGACCCGACATTAGATTTATTTATTCCTAAACAAGCCTATTATATGCCCTTTGTCACAGATAGATTGACTACGGTAAAATATGCAAATAGTAAACATGGGCCGGATCACAGAGCCTATTTTCCTCACTCTTCAACGAAACATTACCACTTCCCTCGCCGCATCGCGCTCACGTGTTGGGTGGTTTAGAATCGCTCCCAGGAGGGCATAAAAAAACAACTACCAACGACAAAATAGACCCAGACGTTCCCGATTAAAATAAAACTCCGCACGTCGTTCAGGACACATTATCCCATAGTTGTGCTCCACGTGGTTCGCCTCAAGAGTCCCCACTACAAAAAAGACCGGGTCCTAGAGTTGTCTCGACTGCAGCCCGTCGTGTATCAACAGAGTGGGGCTCTCCATATCCAAGATTGCCGGTGGGCGTTCGGGAACGTCTTCTCCGCGTATTCACCGCCTCACCCCACCTGCTTACAATAAATCCCTATGCACAAATATTCGACATCCAAGACAAACTAATAAACGACAAAGGCGCCCTACACCAGTCCGCTGCGTGAAGTGAGCTTTTCTCCCTATAGGACAGAACGATGTAAGATGAAGAATTTAAAAGTGGGGGGGGGGGGTGGGGGGGTTCGGTACGGGATCGGACAATGATTAGACCCCCTTTCCCAAATTTAAAGATTAATTTTTTATGCTACAAGGATATGGTGGTGAGTACGGGCTCCCTTTGGGGTTGGGTTTTGTACAAGCCGAACTAGCAGGCAACTGCATTTATAACCTGCCCGGCATGCCTCTGCCATTCACTGCCAGAAACTCTATCCATAACGAACCTCCCACTCCTCCAATGTTTTAGCTGCTTTGTGCGGTGGCATTAACCCGCTAACAGTGCCACAATTCCTGCCTCAATATGGCCCCAATGTACAAAAAACCCTTTATAACCATAAAAGCTGACCCGCGGGTACGCCACCCCGCCCGCGGATAAACTCCCGCAAAGTGGTTCAAAACAATCTATTGATGATCTAAATCTGGCTGCCGACTGTTCCCGCTAAGGAACAACCATGAAATCCCTTAATGCCGGGGGCCAATTTCCGTCTATCCCTCAAAACCATCCCTATTCGCCAACTAACCCTCCTAATGCCTCGAACCACCCTACCCCGTCTCGTGTTTGGGCCTCTATCCGTACACGCACACCCGCACAACTAGTACCCTTCACACTATAATCCAGCCTGATCCCTAAACCCGCGCCCGACGTTCCTACAGCCACATTTACTACAAACCAGTCAGGGGAAACAATCCTCACCAACGTACAAGCCACATGCCAACCGAAAGTACACCATCCCCCAGCGGACCGGCGTAACGCTGAACTAGTCATTTACGTCACGAACTACAGTAACGGCGAGTTCTCGCCTTGTCATGATACTAAATCGAAAACAAGCGAATTCCCCCGAACGCATATTCGTCATCACCTTGCTCCGCACACAAACTGTACCATTGATAGGTGTGACGCTCCCATTAACCCACCCGCGGCCTCTCCCGCCCCCCCGACCATTGCATGTATGTCCACAAGTTGGGTGGGACCCTTCCCTCCCAATCCACTTTCAATCGCTCTAATCGATATCGAATCCGTAATGCCCCACCGAATCCCAATTGAGTGTGGCAACCTTTGATACCATTTCCTTTGGCGTCCATAACCACACAGGGACGCCAAGTAATTCTCCCGTTCTTGCGTCCATACGCCCGCGAAACCGCATAGGCCCCTTAACATGTTTGGGTTCCCTCTTGTACCCTTACACCCAACGTTCATCCTGGGCTGCCATTATACTCGAATTCACTACTTAGTATCCCACATATAAGCTACCCCACACCACTGTTTATTCCTTCATCATGGGTTTTCCAATCCAAAACCGTGTCCATATTACTAATGAAACTAAGTGAATGGCATGATGTACGCGACTATTCCCCATAAACACATAACCCACCTCTGCATTGAGACCCGTAAGCATAATTTGATCAGCTATTCCCCCCACAAACACCCGGTAATATGCCTCCCCATAGGAGATCCCCGGTCATGGCATAAATTCAGTACCTGTCGCAGACGTCCTCATCACCACCTCATGCTAGCAGCACACCAGCTTTACATCTTGACCCCACTAGATAAGCTCGACACATCTACCCCACCACCTCCACGCCGTTTCAGATACATACAAACCGCCCCACACACACTCCAAACCCCCCAAACAGAGATTCGCCCACTACATGTATTCACCCTGTCTAGCCTTGCTGCGAGGGCGGAGGCGGGGGGGGGGGGGAGGATGAGCCCTACTAACAGAACCCGAAAAAGACCCCGGTCCCCGTCTAGCCACAGACACTCATTGGAAACGAAATCTCAATTGACCCCATGGACCCCACAACCCGCCCAATAAACACCCCGCCACTCCCTGACCCCACAGACAGGGTTCTCCATACAACGGACCCCCACTCGGCTGTCTAGACCCCTCCTCCGCACCCAGCGTAACTAAACACCACACGGACCTGTGTGCACGATTTCTATTTTCTCGTCCACCCGTCACGACCCCTTCATCAAGCACGGTTGACAAGCTGTAACCAGACACCAAAGCCCTCACGACTACGCCAAACCACCAACCAGACAATCCCACAAAGGAATCCACCAACCAAACCACCGACCGTCGGCTTTGGCGTAAAACCCACATGTACAACCATCCAGCCCCGTAAACGCGCCCCGCTAACCAGTCCAACGCCGAACCCTAAAGTGCGGTTCCCACGTCGGAACGCAAAAAATCAATTAGCACCAGATCGTCCGAGACTCCAGCCCGGCGCAATACCCCTTGTATGACGGGGTACCGGCCTGAAGTCCCGGAGCGTTCCGGGTTGGGCCCACTGCAACCAATTGACGGCGTGGGAGTGAGTGTGGCTGTGGTCCGGCCAATCGCCCTAAGCAGATATCTGGAGTCATTTCGCCAGTCATGCACCTTACGAATCTCGTCTCGCCTCCGCCCAAACATTTTCATCAGTGTTACCCGTGGACTATGCGGATGTAATTACCCTTAACATACCATCTAGTCCACATGTCACCGACCTTCTCCCCGCCACCCCGAGACATTCAGTCACTGACGTGGGCAAAGCAGAGCGATATAGTTTTACAGTAGCCGGAGTGTCATGGAAAATCCCTGACCAAGCGCACCCAACTTGGGTGCGCTTCTGTAAAGGTTCAATGCTCGAAGTGGTTTCGGTGTTGTAGCCGAGTCTATAAATATCGTCCTGCAGAATGTGGGTCATTTTAGCGCCCCTTTTCTCTAAGTCACAGCTTTTCAATAATTAACCTATTGGCTTCGACCCACAACCATTCATTTTACCTTGAACATCCCACTGAACCCCATCCCTATGTACCCCCCCTACACAGGAAGTCGCCCGGAAAACATGGCGCAAATCCTGAATGTACTTGGCAGGTCCGAACCATGGCAAGTAAAATGCCAATCCCCAATACATCCACCGACTGCATAATACATCTTCCCCAAGTGTACTCGAGAAACATTGTCCTTCTACGGTCCAGAACGCACATAATAAACGTCCTAGTGGTGTCAGCTGCCTAGTTATCCTTTTACCTCCCACATATGTCTCTAATGATCATCTGGACAACTCGAAACAGAGAAATATATGATTAGCGATTGTAATTCCGATGAGTGGAGGTTACCCTACATTTCGCACGGTGTTTAGGGACTGAGTCATAGCATCTGCCACGGGTCCAACTTCTAAATTCATTCCTCATTGTATTGAATCAAAAATGTAAGACTTACTTCAGAAATTACAATCGAATTATCCGTTTGGTTACCTATACCCCTGCTGCGGGGCTGACAGGCACACAAAGTACCGCCGGCTCATGGGCCGAAAATGTTTCTGTGAGAGGGATGTGAACCTCGGGGGTTTGGCCAATCCTAAATGACAAAAGTTGCAAGTAGTCGCTGCCCTAGGATTGGTTGGTTGATGTGAAAGTGTATTCCCTGGTCCCTCCAAAGGCTCTCGCACTGCCCCGCCTCATACATAACCAACCCACCCCGAGCACGGCCCCAAT
Source organism: Phyllomedusa bahiana (assembly GCA_025379985.1). NCBI lineage: Eukaryota > Metazoa > Chordata > Amphibia > Anura > Hylidae > Phyllomedusa > Phyllomedusa bahiana. The sequence goes on from JAODAL010010249.1 coordinate 85,180, forward strand.
CACTATCCCAAACATGGTACAATTGCCCCACTACACCACCTATACCCAAACCCCAATGCGACCAAAAACCCCATGTGACGCCGAAGTCCTACCAATCCCCCAGCCTTTCCGTAATCGACACCCCCCCGTGACGGTGTTTGGGGGTGCGTGCACCAATCAGCTTGACTTTGCCCTCCAAACCAGCACTCGTGTGCCCCTTCCAAGTTATGTCCCGCCCCCAACAAAAACAACCCCAAGACCAGCCGTACACAACGAGTAAACTTCACCACAACCACAGTGCAGAAATTTTAACGCCACCCCTACTACCTCCTAGAAACTAATAGAAGTGACCCATAAGGAATCATTGGTCGGATTCACCATTCGTAATATATTCTCCTAACCCGCTCATTGCAAGTATTCTTCTGCCTTTAGGCTTTCTAACAGGGAACCCTTCTTTGCCTTGTTGTTCATGGATGGCTAAAAGTTCTATGTCAACATGTGGAAATCATTATGGGTTAAAGTATACATGGGTGTAACAATAAACAATATAATACTAATAGGGGGTCTGCTATAAAGCCCCCAAATATAAACAGAACCCATGGAAGATGTACTCCTCAGCAAATAGATGAGCGGCTAACAGCAAAGAGGTTAATTTAATATGGGGCGCACTTTAACTATCCAGACATCAATTGTGAACTGAAGCTATGTAGCTCTCCATATAGGCAACAGTTTTATTGTCAAACAACTGAATGATAAAATTACCTTTGCCAAATGGTGCAGGAAGCCGACTATAGAAAGCCCTTATAAGACCTAATAATTTAACTATAGACCCTGAACAGAGAACAAAGGTTCAGTTGGTTTTGGGCACCTAGTGAACTAGTGACCATAATATAATAAATTTCCGTATTATCCTTCAATAGAGTTTTTTTGTCAAGGAGCCACAAAAACACTGATTTTTAGAAGCTAATTTTAAATCTGCTAGGGAGGCCCTAAACCGTAATTTGACTGGGACAATGGTGTTTAAATAAGGCAGAACTAAATAATAAAAGGGATATTTTTAAAAAACATCCTAGGCTAACCACGTGCCGGTACCACTACCTTATTGTAATAAAACAATTAGAAACAGGAAAAACCCAATGTTGATCAATCAGGGATGTAAAATGAGGTCAATAAAAAACAAAAAGAAAGCGTATCACCCTACTAAAAAGAGGAGGGCAGTGAAAGAGGCACTAAGAAGCAAATAGGGAAAAAAATAAAGTTTGTAAAATAAAGATAAAGGATGCAAAGCTGGAACGGACAGACATATTTCTATAGAAATTAAAACTAAGCCCAAAATATTTTTTAACTATATAAAATAGTAAAAAGATTAGAAACAGAAAATGTTGGCCCATTGAAAAATCTGAGGGAGAGACAGTAGGAGGGCTAGGAGAAAAAAGCAACACGTCTTAAACACTTTTTTTCTCCACTGTATTTACCGAGGAGATTGGACCTTCCTGATTGAACAGGAGGGATGAGGTAAACTCCAACTTAAAAAGTTTCTTGTCTAACCCGGAAGAAGTGCAGCTCCGCTTTATAGGGAAGATTAAAAATAGACAAATCCCCAAGGTCCAGAAGGCAAACACCCACGAGTCCTAAGAGGTTAAGTGATGTCATAGATAGTCCCCTATCTTAATATTCCGGACTGTTCTAATAACGGGGTATGGTCCCAAAGGATTGGCGCATAGCAAATGTGGTGCCAATATTCCAAAAAGGGCAAAAAGTGATCCAGGAAACTATAGGCCAGTAAGCATGCCTCTATTGTGGGTAAAATGTATGAAGGTTTTTCTCCATAGATGCTATCTCGGGGGAGTCTCTACTGAAAATAAATGTATAGACCGTCTGTTCCCAGCAATGTGTTCATGAAAGGATCGGTCCACCCCGTCATACTAAATCTCATCAGCTTCTATGAGAAGTCAGTGCTAGACTGGATCGGGGTGAGGCACTGATGTCATATATCTAAGAATTTTTCTAAAGCATTTGATACGAGTGCCACATAAAAGGTTTGGTAAAATAAAATGAGAATGCGTGGACAGGGGGAAAATGTGTGCAAGTGTTTAAAGTAACTGCTCAGTATAGAAAAGCAAAGGTATAACATAACGTAACATACTCAGACTGGAATCGCTGTTACTAGTGGGGTACCACAAGGTTCAGTATTGGGCCCTATCCCTCTTTAAACATTTTCATTAATGATCTTACACAGGGAATACACCGTAGAAATATCGATCTTTGCAGACCGATACTAAGCTCTTGTAAAGTAATCAACACAATAAGGATAATGTGTTATTACAAAAGGGATTCTGTATAAGTTTTGGAAGCCTGGCAGGGAGAGTGGCAGATTGCGGTTTAACACTGAGTAAATGCAAGTTATCGCCCAAATGGTGAAGGAGTAAATCCATTACAATGATTAACATGTTACATGGAAAAAGGCTGTGGTAAAAGTGACAATGGAGAAAGGACTTGGGAATCTGGTGGACCAGAAAACTTAATTGTAGCAGCCAGTGCAGGCAGCAGCAGCCAAAGCAAATAGAAACATGTAGGTGCAATAAAAGAGGCAGTAGATGCACATGCTGAGAACATTATTCTCCATATACAAAGTCACAGGGTTATACCACACATGAATAGTTGTGTACAGTTTTGGGCACACAAGTGCATCAGGAAAGACAATTGTAGAGCTTGAACTAGGTACAAAAGGCGGGCAACAAAAATAATAAAAGGAACTGGTGTGACTACAGTGAAACCCAGAAAGATTACAAGATTGGGTTAGTTAAAGTTTTAGAGAAAAGAAGGCTTCGGGGGGACATAATACATTTGTTTATAATACATCAAAGATCAATATAGAGATCTCCTCCCAAGATTTATTTTATACCAGGCTGTATCCTAGAACAAGGGGCATCCTCTACGTCTTGAGTGAAACAATAGTGTTCTACATAAACATAGAAAGGGATTCTTTACTGTAAGAAGCAGAGGAGTAACTGTGAACTCTCTGCCAGAACGGAACTTGTCATGGTGAATTCAATAACCGGACGTTTCAAAAAGAGGGTTTTTGTGGATCATTTTCTGGAAAAAAAAAGCGTAATAATATAACAAGTTACAGTGACTAGGATTCAGGAGAGGGTCATGCTCCTGGGATTTTTTCTGATTGCCAGATTGGAGTCAGGAAAGGAATTTTTACCCGTAAAATTGAGGACAATTGGATTCTAAAATCCTCATTGGGTTTTTTGCCTTCCTCCTGGAATCAACCACCTTGGCAACAACAGTGCTGAAAATCCTAGATGGACGGACTTTCTTTTTTTTTTAGCCTTACAAACTATGAAACTATGAAACTCTATTACCGCTTGTCGTTACTTCATATATTGAATTAGGTATTCTGATCTTGATTGTACATGGCATACTTTTATGTTAATTATTATCTTTTTTACATGTTGACTCTAGGGTTAGAGTCTATGTTTACTGACTGTTGCTGAAAAATCTTAAATAAAAATTTCAATGATTAAAAAAGAAAATAGATCTACTTACTGAACAGCAATTAGAACAATGAACAGGTAACAAACAATATTCAAGATCCTCAAGGAAGCCCGCATTCTCCACCAAATATACCAATCAGCCAAGACATCAAAAAGGTTAAGGAAATAACATTAGTATCCTATATGTCAGTGGTGTCTGTCAAGGGTTGGGATATATGAGGCAGCACGTGAATGGACCAAAGCTCTGGAGATGATGTGTTGGAAGCAGTAAAAATTTGCAAGTGTAAGGATTTGAGCGACTTTGATGAGGACCAAATTGTGATGTTTAGATACAGGACTGGGACAAGGTATCCTTAGGTTCTTAGGGGGCAAATAGGCACATAGTACCCTCTTCTCCCAATGGAAGATTTACCCCATTCCATACCTCCTTGTGCTCCCTCTTCTGCATGGGATGAAGTGGCAGCTTAGGTGGTCACTTACCTTTGCCTACCTGTCGTCCCAGCTCTGTCTAGATGACTGGATCAAAGTTGCTCCAAGATGGCCGGTTTAGGAGGTTGTTCCTGGTATGTCATGGGTAATACCTACCAAAAGTGCTGTAGGGGAGGAGTAATGGTTAGTACCTGGACAAACGGTGAACCAGTGAAAGGGTCATAGAAACCCAAGGTCATTGAAGAGTGAAGGCTAGCAATATGGTCTGAACACAAATTACTGAAAATGTTAATATTAGTCACCTTCAGAGGTCTAGTGGAGTACATCTTGATGGGTCAGAACTGTTTTGGCACAAAGGGGACCTACAAACTATTAGACAGGTGGTTTTAATGATATGGGTGTTTGGTGTATATGTGCTCCATACCATCAATATATATATACATCCTAGGCATATATAGCCCCCTGTAGGTATATATAGCCCCCTGGAGTTATAAATGACCCCTAAAGGGATATGATCCCCTGTAGGTAGACATGAACCCCCAGTAGATAGATATGGCCCACTGTAGGTATATACAGCCCCCTGGAGTTATAAATGACCCCTGAAGGGATATGATCTCCTGTAGGTAGACATGGCCCCCAGTAGATAGATATTGCCCACTGTAGGTAGACATGTCCACCTGAAAGTAAGATGACCCCTGAAAGGTAGAACATGGTCCCCCCTGAGGATAGAATATGGTCCTCTGTAAGTAAACATGACCCCTGTAGGTAGATTTGGTCCCTGTAGGTATACATTGCTCCCTGAAGGTAGATATGGCCCTCTATAGGTTGATTTGACCCACTGTAAGTAAACACCCCTATAGCTAGGACATGCCCCTTGTAGGTACAATTGGCACCTGTAGATTGATTGGCCCCCCTGTAGGTAGAATTGCACCTATAGGTCGATTTGGCCCCCTGTAGGTAGAATTGGCCCCTGTAGGTCAATTTGGCCCCCTTTAGGTATGACATGGGCGCTGTAGGTGAATTCGACCATCTGTAGGTAGAATTAGTCCATTCTGACTGATTTTAAAAAAATAAAAAAGAAACAATACTCACCTCTGCCCGCTCCCCCGCCAAGGAGCTGGTATCCAGCGTGAGCGGCGTGATGTCATCACACCGGCCTACTTCAGATAAACGTTGCTGCTCAGAAATCTCCTTATGCCTACAAAACCTAAGGACTTTCCGGCTTAGAGATACAGTGGCCAAGAGGCTGATAGCCCTTTCAGAAGTAAACTCAGTGTGCGGTTCAGAGAGCCGATAACTATCGCCTCTCTGTCATTGAGAAGATACGGCATATCCAGGCCTGGACACCGACGTGCCACCTGGACCTGCTGTCGATGGAGCTTGGGGCCAGTCTGCACCTGACAAGGATAGTATTCTCTATATGACCAGTGAAAGCGAGTTGCCATCCAAAGTGATTTGGGTCTGGAACATTTTGGATGGACCGGAAGAATATCAGTTTTACATAGGTAGAAGATAACCAAGGCAGGGGATAATGAGTGCTAGGATTATTATGTTATCTTTTTGTCTTTCTGCAATAAGCCCAGAAGAGCTTTGCAAATTGAAGCCTGTCAGAAGTAGTCACTAGGTGGACTCAGAGATGAAACTTCAAGTTCCTGTGCCCCTTTGTAGGATCTGTACCAGGTCCCCCACCTTTAAAATACCATTTATAATACTGAATATAATATTCTGAATATAATATATATTATATATATTATATAATATAATATAAACTGAATATAATAATATAACTTCTGCTCTATGAATGAGACTATTATCCCAGGTGGTCAAGGGGACTGATGGGGAATAAGATGGAGGAAATATGATCATTTGTGTCTTGTCCATGATTGAGAAACCCAAAAGACACATTGCAGCAAAGCCTTTGATGCAGTTCCCAAGGCTGGACTTCATTCTTGGGCAGCTCCATAGATTTGCAGTTGATAAAGGATAGATATCAAAGTGCTGTTACTGGTCTGAACAGAGACCGGTTACAAGTGAAGTGCACAATCCTCCTTTAGACAACCACACTCTATAAGTTTTGTTAAAATCTAACGTACAGACATATTAGAGAGGTCATAGGACTAAGTAGTAACAAAGACAGAGGTGAGCAGGTAACATGAAGCCTGAAAGTCTGGATCATCAGAAAAACCTCCAGTAATCTAGAGCCCGGGGAAGAACGAAACGACATATACAGTACGCCATCGAGCTAACAGAGACCCAAAACCAGCAGGAAAAATCTGGCTCAAAGGTCAATGAACTATGACCCTAATCCCATTTACAGCGCTTTTCACTGAAGCCCCACCAGTTACTACTATAGGATCAGTATCTATACAGTTTCCATAAGCTTAGTCCTGTCACAGCTAGAGAAGTGGGTACAATTGTATCCAGTCCTAAGACAATGCTCTGTGAGCTAAACACCTGGACTCCAGACTGATACATTGTACACTAGCTATTTCCTGCTCTCAGCTGAGAATTGGATACAATTGTATCCAGTCTAGACAATGCCTCTTTGAGCTGACAGCTCTGGGACTCCCAGACTGATACATTGTACATAGCTAGTCCTGCTCTCAGCTGAGACGTGGATACAATTGTTTCCAATCTGACAAAGCTAAACATCCCGGACTCCAGACTAATACAATGTACATAGCTACCCCAGGCTGTTTAGGTCACAGAGCATTTTCTAGATTTAAACCAATTGTATCCACTGAGAGCAGGACTAACTCACTATACATATTAATCAGTCCTGGAGCCCAGGTTGTTTTTAGGCCTCACAGAGCATTTGTCTAACTGAATATAATTGTATCAACTTCTCAGCAGAGTGAGCAGGACTAGTTATGTACAATGTATCCTGTCCTGATGCCCAGCCTGTGGAGCCCCCCTCACAGCAGCATTGTCTAGCTGAAAATAATTGTATCCTCTACTCGCTGAAGCAGAACTATCTATGTACAAAATGAAATCATCTTGAGTCCCAGGCTACTTAGCTTATAGAGCATTGTTAAAGAACCCCCCCCATGGGATACAATTGTATCCAGTCTAGACAATTCTCTGTGAGCTAAACAGATACACTGATACTTTCTACCAAACTACCACAGACATTTAAACAGCTGCTGATGGAGTTTTAGCTCACAGAGGATTGTCCAAACTGGAAACAATTGTATCCACTTCTCAGCTGAGAGCAAGGACATATCTAATGTACACAATGGTATTCAGACAGGAGTCCAGTGACAACATATCATTGACGGGGCTGCGGCAGTATTCCTGGCGTCAATTCCCTCTCAAATCTGGCACAGCCCTGTTCCTCCCCGTTAGATCGAAGAAAATATGAGAAGCCGCAACTCCAAAATTAGGCACATTTGTAATGTGCCCAAGATGTGGGAGGCGTTCTGGAGGCATCACACTACAACCGTATGATTCTACACATTTATGACGGGAGGAGGGCAAAACTAGGCGCATTACTGCTGGGACAGGTAGACCAAGTCACAAGTGGTTTACCTGAGCCTGAATTGACGTTTTGGAGCTAGAAAGCGCCAAATCTATGACCCACAGTAGAACAGGTTCATAGTTTCAGGTGCATTTTACATTACTAATGCGCGCAAAAAAAAATTACATTTGGGCACAAAAAATCATACATGTCGCCCCAGGTGTTTAGCTCACAGAGTATTTTGTCACTTGGACTTTGATAGAAATTTTTGGGTTTGGAATCCACTTTTCTCGGAAAAATGAAGCGGGACTGCTATGTACAATGTATCAGTCTGAGTCCAGGCTTTTAGCTCACAGACCCTTGCCCTAACTGGATACAATTGTATCCACTCTCAGTTTAAGCAGGACTACTATGTACAATGTATCATCTGGACCCAAGGCTTTTAGCTAAGAGCATTGTCTAGACTGGATACAATTTCATCTGAGAGCACAGGGTTCATGCATTGGAGATATTTAAAAAAAAGTTTATAAGGATGAACATAAAGTATTAAAACAATGAGCTCCTGTGTTCTCTGCTATATTTCACAGGTAACTATGACTTTCATAGGGATATTTCAGCCCAGATCTCAGAGGTCCAGTCAGTAGACGCTGCATTTATCACACTGCTATGTCAGGTCTGCTCTCTCCTGCTGTCTATAAACCCCCAGTATAGTGGTTCACAATTTACCAGCATGGCTCATAATGGGAGCAGTAAATTGTGTCAACACAACAGTACAGCAATATATATAAGGAGTCTCAACTACTCTGCCAGCATTTCCCGTTACAGGGTCTCCTGCAGAGGGCGTCACGCAGCATGTGGCCATCAGGTCTGCAGGTAACCCAGGTCCAGGCTTCTTGTGTACTCTCTATATCAGCAGATTCTCTATAAAGTGCCTGTCATTAAATACATTTCAGAATATATTTAATACAGCAACATAGAGGTAACTAGAAAAATCAGAAATAGCCCCTCTGCCCTTCTGGTGCCGAAACATGACCTAACACCCTTCATCCAATTAATATGACCCAAGACCAGACCCCCTAAACTAAAACAGACCCCAGACCAGACCCACTAAACTAAAAAAAGACCCCAGACCAGACCCTCTAAAAACAAACACCCAACCAAACCTCTAAACAAAAAAGACCCCCGACCCAACCCCCTTTAAAATAATACACCCCAGCCCAAACCCCTAAAAAATACGACCCAACCAACCCCAAAACTAAAAAACCCCAGAAACCCCCCCCTAAACTAATACAGACCCCAGACCAGACCCACAAAGCTAATATATCCCCAGACCAGACCCTAAACAAATACAGACCCCCAGACCAGACTCTTTAAAAATAATACAGACCCCATACCAGACCTCTAAAATAATACAGAACCCAGACCAGACCCTCTAAACTAATACAGACCCCAAGCAAAACCCACTAAACTAATACAGACCCCAGACCCGACCACTAAACTAATACAGACCACAGACCAGACCCCTAAACAAATACAGACCCCAGACCCCACTAAACTAATACAGACCCCAGACCAGACCCACTAAACTAATACAGACCCAGTCCAAACCTCCTAACCTCCAGACTCCTCTGTCCTCTGCTGAGTTTTCTATTTCCCTACCAGACCCCTTTGCCCCTTTAGACACTTTTGTCCCCTCTAGACTCCTCTATCAACTTCAGACTCCTTTGTCTCTCTTACCAAGCTCTGTCTTCTTCACAGTCCTGTGTCCTTAGGTCTCCTCTGTCTCCTCCTGACAGTATTGTCTCCTTCACCCTCTTCTGCACTTGCTAGACTCCTTTGTCACCTCTATAAACCTATGCCTCCCTCCACCCCCCAACAGATCCTTCATTTTCCTTTCAATCTTTCCCGTCAAAACTCCAGACACCTTGTTTCCCCTCCAGACACCTCTGTCCCCTCCAGACACCTCTGTCCCCTCCAGACACCTCTGTCCCCTCCAGACACCTCTGTCCCCTCCAGACACCTCTGTCCCCTCCAGACACCTCTGTCCCCTCCAGACACCTCTTTCCCCTTCCAGACACCTCTTTCCCCTTCCAGACACCTCTGTCCCCTTCAGACACCTCTTTCCCCTTCCAGACACCTCTGTCCTCCCCAGACACCTCTGTCCCCTCCAGACTAATCTGTCTTCTCCAGACACCTCTGTCCTCACCAGACTCCTCTGTCCCCTCCAGACACCTCTCTCCTCACCAGACCCGTCTTTCCCCTCCAGACACCTCTGTCCTCCCCAGACACCTCTGTCCTCTCCAGACACCTCTGTCCTCCCCGGACACCTCTGTCCCCCCTTTCCCGACACCTCTGTCCTCTCCAGACACCTCTGGTTCTCCCCAACACCTCTGTCCCCTCCAGACACCTCTATCCCCCCCCGACACCTCTATCCCTCTAGACACCTCTATCCCCTACAGACACCTCTGTCCCCTCCAGACACCTCTGTCCTCTCCAGACACCTCTGTTCCCTTCCAGACACCTCTGTTCTCTAGACACCTCTGTCCTCTCCAGACACCTCTGTCCTCCCCAGACACCTCTGTCCTCCCCAGACACCTCTGTCCTCCCCAGACACCTCTGTCCTCTCCAGACACCTCTGTCCTCCCCAGACACCTCTGTCCTGTCCAGACACCTCTGTCCTCCCCAGACACCTCTGTCCCCTCCAGACATCTCTGTCCTCCCCAGACACCTCTGTCCTCACCAGACACCTCTGTCCTCCCCAGACACCTCTGTCCTCTCCGGACACCTCTGTCCTCTCCAGACACCTCTGTCCTCCCCAGACACCTCTGTCCTCCCCAGACACCTCTGTCCTCTCCGGACACCTCTGTCCTCTCCGGACATCTCTGTCCTGTCCAGGCTGCTCTGGCAGAGGCTTATTTCCCTGAAGAACAAAAATAATTGCTCATGTTGAAATCTGTCCTCTACGTCTCTCACATGATACCTGCCATTTGTGTAGACTCAGGGTAATCCCAAATATATTGGATGGTCAACCAGTACTGCTGAGATTGGCAGGTTCGGCCAATGTTTGTCCAATGTCTTTGGCCACCTCTAGAGGCAATCAACGATAATAACATTGGTCGGAAGAAATGACATAGATACAAGAGAAGAAGCAGAATACGGCGGCGAATGGGGTTCTGAATATAGAAGGAGGATCAAAGCCATTGCTATAAAGCCACACATGGTGATACTGCTCAGGAAACGGGGCACAGCATTGAATTCAGTGTAACCCCCAGAGGAACGGGAGGAACAGAGCTATAAATCTATATAAAGCCTGGATGAGTGACAACTGGAGGATGAAGAGGTCAGCAGCTTATATGTGCTTCAAAGTGGAAATCTCAACCAGAACATCATTGTCCCTTTTAATATTGTCCAAAATTTTGTTCATAACTTTTTTATATATTTGATCCATTTTCCTGTGAAGCCGGAAACTTTATTTCCTTCCTTTCTGAGTCTAACGTGTAAATGTAGCAAGATATGGGCCAGGCTTGGGGATGAGGCTTACTGTGGCACCTTCAGATGGCATGCCCAGCTATGCAAGGCCAGTCTCCAGCAGACTGAGAGAAGCTTATAAAGAGGAGAGGGATTGGCAGAGACAGGGCCGTTCCTAGGGGCGGGCGATTGCCCAGGGCGCCGAGGGTCTGCTCACCCAAGGGGGGCGACCACCCGCCTCGCCTGCCCGGGGATCAGCCTCAGACTCTGCGCAGCCATTGTAACACAGCTGCGCAGAGTCACTCACCAGCTGCACACTCGCTGTGCAGCTGCTGGTACAGGGAGGAGGCAGGACGGATCATTACCGTCCTACCTCCTCCCCTGTATGTATCAGCATCTGGCTATTAGGGGGCACTACCTGACTATTAGGGGTCACTACCTGGCTATTAGGGGGCACTGCGTGACTATTAGGGGGAACTACCTGGCTATTTGGGGGCACTATCTGACTATTAGGGGGCACTACCTGGCTATTAGGGGGGCACTACCTGGCTATAGGGGTAGTATCTGGCTATAAGGGGCATCCACCTGGCTGTAGAGGGCACTACCTGGCTAAAGGAGTCACTACCTGGCTATAATAGGCACTACCTGACTGTAAGGGGCATCACCTGGCTATTAGGGGGCAATACCTGGCTATTAGGGGGCACTACCTGACTATTAGGGGTCACTACCTGACTATTAGGGGTCACTAGCTGGCTATTAGGGGGCACTACCTGCCTATTAGGGGGCACTACCTGACTATAAGGGGGCACTACCTGGCTTTTCGGGGGCACTATCTGACTATTAGGGGGCACTAACTGGCTATAAGGGGGCACTACCTGGCTATAATGGGCACTACCTGACTATAAGGGGCACTACCTGACTATAAGGGACATCACCTGGCTATAGGGGGCACTACCTGGCTATATGGGTATTACCTGGCTATTAGGGGTCGCTACCTGCCTATTAGGGGCACTACCTGGCTATAGGGGTAATACCAGGCTGTAAGGGGCACCTACCTGGCTGTAGGGGGCACTACCTGGCTATAGGGGCTACTCTCTGGCTACAGGGGCTATTGTCTGGCTACAGGGGCTACTACATGGCTACTATATGAGGTGCTATAGATGGGGAGTTTGTATAGAAATAGGAATTTGTAGAAAATTGCTGATACAGTGAGGAGTCTAAAATGTTTGTTTTGTAAATTTTTAAGTGAAGGGTCGTGGCCGGGAGAAGTCGTCATGGCGTCTGGGACAGATGGAGAAGAAGAAGGGAAATAGAACAACTCTTCAGAGACGTCTCCTGTAAATCCCTGGATGTAAATTTACTGTAATCGATTGTATGTCTACAGAGCCTGTGAAGAACTGGTATCACTGTATGCAGGTAATATTGGTTGTAGTCTAACAGTTTGTATTATTCAGTCACTATATGGTGGTGATATGTGGTCATGGTGTGGTGGTATTATTCGGTCACTATGTGCTGCCGATATGTGGTCACAGTGTTGTGGTATTTGGTCACTACGTGCTGGTGATATGTGGTCTTAGTAGGACATTGGTACTATTAGCCTTGGGATTCTGGTTTTGTGTAGCGATGTTATTTGGTAACTGTATGACTATTATTTAGTAGTTTTATATGTAGCAGATTGTGGCAAAGCTTTCTGTATATTTTGGCTTTGGTTGATGGTGATGCAATGTGTCGCATCGTGGTGAAATATGTTACGGGGGGAAGGGGGGGTGAAAGTTCTTCACCTTGCCAAGTGCAATTTAGCCTAGGAACGGCCCTGGGCAGAGACACTGCTGAAAGCTCGAGTAAGTGTTATATCCCATACCAGTGCTGGAATCACAGATTATACTGCTCAGCACTGCTCTATGGTGTCCTTCATGCTGCTTCCGAGAGGGTGCTATAGACATAAAGGGAGCAGGATCTTCTCTTCTCTGTATGTAGTGTACGAGTGACATCATAGCAGCTAGTCTCCACTCATTAGCTAAGTACTGCTCTATAAAATCCCTTATGTTGCTTCTGGGGATGTGTAATAGAGATATAGGAGAGCAGGATCTTATCTTCTGTGTGTACAATGTATGGGAGACATCATAGCACCTAGTCTTCCCTTATTAGCTAAGTACTGCTCTATAATATCCTCTATGTTGCTTCTGAGGGTGTGCTATAGAGACATAGGGGAGCAGGATCTCTTCTCCTGTATTTGCAGGGTATGGGACATATCATAGCAGCTAGCCTCCACCCTTTAGCTCAGTACAGCTCATCAATTTCCTCTTAGCTGCTTCTGAGGGTGTGCTATACAGATATAAGGACAGATCTTCCAAGTGTCCCTCTTTTGGAGGGACGGCCCCTATTTTTGACCCAAATCCCACTGTCCCTCGTTATGTTTTAAATGTCCCTCTTTTTGACTTGATAAATAAAGTTACATATATAAACAAATTCAATTGCCCCCCCCCCCCCCACCCTCCCAAAGCATCTGCCTGATTCCTAACTACATATTAGGCTACAATTTATATGTTGCTTGATAGGTGGATGCAGGTTGGACCATAAAAATGTTCATACACTTTTGTGCTCATTTGTAAATGGAAATGTATAAATGTATAAACTGAATGTATATATCTACAGAAATACATACATAAGTGTCCCTCTTTCACTTTCCAAAAACTTGGGAGGTATGTAGAAGGATCTCCTCTTCTGGGTGTTTATATAGTGTATGGGAGACATTGTAGCAGCTAGTCTCCACCTACTAGCTCAGTCCTGCTCTAAATGTCCTCCATACTGCTTCTGAGGCTGTGCTATAGTAATATAGGGGAGCAGGATCTCCTCTTCTGTGTGTGCAGTGTATGGGAGACATTATAGTTGCTAGTTTCCTGTAGAGATATAGGGGAGCAGGATATCGTCTCCTGTGTATGTGGGACATCATAGCCGCTAATCTCCACCCACTAGCTCAGTACTGCTCTATAATGGTCTCCATGCTGCTTCTGGGGGTATGCTATAGATATATATGGAGCAGGATCTCTTCTGTGCATGTGCAATGTATGGGAGACATCATAGCAGCTAGTCTCCACCCACTAGCTCAGTACTGCTCTATAATGTGCTCCAGGCTGCTTCTGAGGGTATGTTATAGAGATATAGAGAGCAGGATCTTCTCTTCTATGTGGGCAGTGTATGTGAGACATCATAGCAGCTAGTCTCCTAGAGAGATATAGGGACAGGATCTACTTTTCTGTGTATGGGAGACATCATAGCAGCTAGTCTCCTATACAGACATAGGGAAGCGGGTTCTCCTCTACTATGTATGTAGGAGACATCATAGCAGCTAGTCTCCTATAGAGATATAGGGACAGGATCTTTTCTTCTGTGTATGGGAGACATCACAGCAGCTAGTCTCCACCTAGCTAGTCTAAAACTAGAGCTTGCAGAGGGAAAAAAACGGTTTAAAATTGCATATAGAAGGTATATATTGGCAAAAAATTGTGTTAATCCTCATGTACACACACTACAGCTTATCCTCAAAAATTGCCTGAAATTCTAGACATGAGATAATATATTTTTATAAAGGACAGGGCTCCAACTCCTCTTCAAAAATACAGAGTTAAATGATTCAATTCTTCCTTCAGCCACCACTAGGGGGAGCTTCGGAGTTTACCGGATACTGATTACACATTGTACTCAATACTAACACTGTATTCAGTAAGCTCCAGCTAGTGATGACTGCAGGCACCTATACAGGGACTTTGGAGCTTAGTGTCTGGAAAATAGATCTGACTCCTATACCGATACATTCAAAAATTATCAGTGTACAATTTTGGACCTTTGGACCATGCTGTTTCACAGAACCACAGGCGGACTCACACTTCTTGGTGAGGCTGTGGGAGGGTCTATATGAGTGTTTGACATATCAACTCTTCTATTCCTAGCTGATCCTGTTACAGTGACATGTCAGCCGGAGATTTATAATCTGTAGTGCACAAGGCTAGTTCGAAGGCCATGCACTGGTTTCTGGTCGGATTTTTGGTTGAATCAGTATTTAGAATTTGCTGAAAATCCAACTGCAACCAGTGCCCCATAAACCGCAATAGAAAATTTGAGCTGTTGTCTACACAACACAGATTTTCTATTGTCGGATTTCTAGACTGACAGTCTTCACCAGAATACAGAACATGTTCTATCTTCCAGGGGATTCCAGTACACTTCAATGTACTGGGCCAGCCGAAATCCGAAAACACGACTGCAGTTTTTCGTGACAAAAACTGAAGTTTAAATACCGACAGATTACCGACAACATTTTAATTTATGCTGTGTAGAAAGGATTAAAGCTTGTCATTAACTTAGGAAAACAAGCTCCTTTGTTGTAAATAAGACTCAGCAGGTAGTGACTCCCCATGGTTGGAGGGCGACTTAGAGCAATCAGATTTTAAAAAAAGAGCAGGGAGAGGTGGTCGGTAACCAGGAGAAACTTGTGTACACTAGCAGCAGATAAAATCTTCTTTGTCTCCTGAACAAAGCCAAATCAGAACAGCAATGTATTTGGTAATAGTCTTCATTTACCTTTCCTTACATCTTAAAAGCTAATCATTGTAATGAGAAAACCTACACAGGCGCATTCCTTCATTCATTTGAATGAGAGTTCTGAATACAGGGGAGCAGCTACATTTAGCTATACTCAGAACTCCCATTGAAATGAACAGAGAGGGGCTGCACTTGCAAAGTCACTTTTCCAGTCAGAGCTGGGAGTTTGTTTGCCCATTCTGGCGATAGATGCGGGTCCCAGATGTAAGGTCTGCAACTATCTGATATTGATAGCATATGCTATGGATATGCCATCACTGTCTGTGATAACAAAAACTCTTTAAAGGGGTTGTCTCACTACATTGATTCATCTCATCTCAGTCCTGTTTTCTTGGTTTCATTTTGAATTCAGGGGCGTGTTTACTGGTTTCTACTAGGCTGCAATAGAAGCCAGGTCTGTAGCTATAGCAACCAGTGATTGCAGCCTATTAGGATAGATCAAACAGGTATGTAGCTATAGCAACCAGCGCTGGCAGCCTAACAGGAGAGATCAAACAGGACTGTAGCTATAGCGACTTGAGGAGCTGATGCAGCCCATACAAGAGGGGATATCTAGGAATAGGTAGGACACTGTTAATGGACACATATTGCAAAGTGACTTGTTTTTTGCAAGATCTTTAACATAAAAGTAATCCTTGTATTGAGACAACCCCTTTAAGTGTCCAACACATAACTGCTTAGCTGGGCATGCCAACGGAAGCTGGCACTGTAAGCGTCACCCCCATGCCTGGCATGAATTTTTCTAAATTCGCACACATTTAGATTCATAAAGGAAGGAAATGCCGTTTCCTGGTGAACATGTGCTTCTGCCCTTCATACAAGTCCATGATGACACTTAGTTTCAGAATGATAGCATGAGTGATAGACATGCTTAGCTGGGCATGCCAACAGTAAGTGGCACTGTATGCGTCACCCCCCATGTCTGGCATGAATTTTGCTAAATTCGCACACATAGGCCATCAGTGTCTATGATGACAAAAACTTAGTTTCAGAATGATAGCATAAGGGATAGACGGTTACAATTTACATACTCTGCCCGGAATATGCCCGGACTCCGCACCTCAGAGACACCCCCGCACTCTGAGAAGCAACTTGCTCCAAAAGTTTCCTGGAAACAAATCGAAGAGCAATTAAATTGTAGACCACAGACTCCTGTCCAAACTACTACTAAAAATCACAGAAAAGTTCTTGTTGGGAAATATATAAAACATAACTTTTATTATATCGTATGAAAAAAGGAACTAACCCTATCACACCCTTATCTAGAAGACTGCCTGCCTATAGTAGGGCTCACGCCCCGAAAAGGGCGACCCCACACAGTAACCTCCTAACAAACACCATATAATACCCTATTGAAAACAGGAAAAAAAGCTGTGTTGTGGAGGAAAAAATAGAAAAACACCAATATATACTATCTCGATCAGTGACACACTGACAATGATACCCATACATTCAATTACAACC
This sequence comes from Phyllomedusa bahiana, assembly GCA_025379985.1. Lineage (NCBI taxonomy): Eukaryota > Metazoa > Chordata > Amphibia > Anura > Hylidae > Phyllomedusa > Phyllomedusa bahiana. Next base: position 102,082 of record JAODAL010010249.1, read on the forward strand.
CCGACGCGTTTCTCCCCCAAATAAATGGGTTTATCAAGGAGTTTTCCCAAAAATGTATATAACATAGTATACATTAGCCAGAGAAATATAATTCAATGTGACGACAGACACATAGATAGATCTGCCTGCAATGGAATAACATTAAGGTCTTATCAGATGAGACCCCCATTATAACTTGGTATCTTTATATTGGTCCAGACATCTCTATTTTCTATCTGGTCTTTATATCTAACTACTTGGCATCTCGACTGTGAGTATATAAAAGTTGGTTACAACAAGCTCTCTTTTAGAGCACAGGTAATATGTAATCCCTGCAACATCTATCTATACAGTCTCTATATGGGGTGTCTGTCGTCACATTGAATTATATTTCTCTGGCTATTGTATATAATCTGTTATCAATCTTTTGGAAAACTCCTCGATAAACCCATTTATTTGTGGGAGAAACGCGTCGGAGTTGTACTTGAATTTATGGGTATCATTGTCAAGATAGTATACATTGGTGTTTTTCTATTTTTTCCTCCACAACATAGCTATTTTTCCTGTTTTCAATAGGGTATTATATGGTGTTTGTTAGGAGGTTACTGTGTGGGGTCGCCCTTTTCGGGGCGCGAGCCCTGCTATAGGCAGGCAGTCTAGATAAGGGTGTGATAGGGTTAGTTCCTTTTTTTTATACTGTATAATAAAAGTTATATTTTATATATTTCTGTAGGCCTTTGTTTCCCAACAAGAACTTTTCTGTGATTTTTTACTGAATCCTGGGAACGGCTGTTATTTCTTAATATTAAGAGGTGGATATTGTCCAGGCCACCTGATTTGTAACAATTGGTCCTGTGATGGCCAAACTACTACCACCAGCATCCATCAACCCTGACTCAACCATGAAAGGGGCTGATTACCAGAAACAGGACCACTCTTATCCATGGTTGTACCTGATATTGCAACTTACCCACTTTTAAAGAGGACCTGTATGACCAGGGGCGTAGCTACAGGGGGTGCAGAGGTAGCAGTCGCTACCGGGCCCTGCAGCCTGAGGGGGCCCCCAAAAGCCCTTCTGCCACAGCATTGTAAATGGCACATGGTAGGGTGGGGCCCCATTTCATATTTCACCAGGGCCCAGAAGCTTAATTTACGCCCTTGTGTGACCCTATGATTTCCTGTTTAGTAAATCCCTGTGTTCCTCATGATATAACAATTCTGGAGCCTCTGTGTTGTTCTGTTCCTCTGTTATTCCTCCTGGAAATGTATGACTATGTGTAACCATGTCGGTCTTCAGAGGGGCATGTCCCTGCACACACTAACTTTGCCCATACTGATCGGACCATGTCAGATTGTGTAGTGACACCCACCCAATTGGAGACACCCAGCTGACAGACTGAATGCATTTCTAGGAGGAATAACAGAGGAACCACACAATATAGAGATGAGAGGCAAAAATGCTCCGGAAATGTTATTTCACACAGAGCAGAAGAATTTACTTACAGACATTTCAGGAGATGTCATGGGTCCTATTTAACACCTTAAAGGCGTTATCCGGGAGTTTAATGATTTCATAGAACCTATAAACAGCTTTTCTAGGGAAAAAGTAAATATTCCACTACCTCATGGTTGCTTTTTTTGCCTCTTTATTAATCTATATGAGACCCTTTTTAAAGCAGAAAATCTTCCCTGCTTGTGGGGGGTCATAGTTCTCCAGCATGTCTTTCCTAAATAGCAAATCCATTGCAGTTACAATCTAAACTTCCTTATTTAGTTTGAAAAAAGGGGACGGCTTCGGGGGGACATATTAATTTTAAAAATATATAAATGGCCCCTACAAAAGTATGTGGAAAAAATATTTCTTTAAAAGAGAAGGGACTTTTGGGCTAGAAAAAAAAAGGATTCAATCTCCAGAGGAGAAAGGGCGTTCTTCACGTAAGAACTGTAAATCGTGGAAGCCCCCGGGGAGCGGTCCGGGAAAACATTGGGTTTCAAGAAAGGCTTAGATCCTACCTAAACTAAAAATTTTAAAAGGGTGTAGCATTAAAAATTCTGGACCTGCTGTGGGGCTCTGGGTCAAAGGGTCCCCCTGGAGCGATTGGTTTTTGCCTTGGGGTTCCGGGGCATTCCCCAGTGGGAGGGGCTTGAATCCTTGCCTCCCTCCCTCACCACATTTTCCCCCCCCTTGGGTAAAATTTATGGACAGTGTCTTTTTAACTTACAACTGTGTAACTATGAACTGGCACTGGCCCCCCTTTCCTCATAGCCTATTCATCCCCGCCCTGACATCCTTCCATCTCACGCACAATAATGAAGGAGTAGACTTGCAGTGATGAGCACACCGTGTTTCCCCGAAAAAAGACATGGTGCGATTTTTTTCAAAAAATTCCCAATATAAAAGGGATCCTCTGAAAATAAGAATACAGAAGTCATTGCTGCAGCTCCCCATAACGGGGGTCCCAAGGGGGGCAAGAGAAACACCCGGGACATATTTTTTTGAGAGGGGTGAAAGACCTGTGAGGGAGGTCATGGACGCGAGTCACCAAGATCCCAAATCCCCGGGGAGGAGACAGAAAAATACATGTAAGTAATAGAGGGAAGAGGGGGGAAACAGAGCAATGAACGAAAACAAAACTCACGGGTGGGATGGGGGTTTGGGAACTTCTAGTTCTAAAAGTCAGCATGTCACATTTGCATCCTTTGGATAAGTCATGCAGCTGCTAAAAGTCCTTTAATACATATATCCCATGTTTGTGACTCTAATTTTAAATATATATAAACACACATATAGCATGCTATAATTTATTTTTTGGAAAAAAAAAAATCCCCCGAAAAAAAGACAAAATGCATCTTTAGGAGCAAAAAATTAAAAAAGACCTGTCTTTTTTCGGGGAAAAGGGGTTTACAGCATTTTTTCTGTATGTGTCCCCTAAAAATTTTAAAACTTCCCCTCCAGTCTGACTTGGGTTATTACATTCCTGCAGACCCCGTTTACATAGTAAAATGTGATCAATAAGCAGCCTTTTTTCTCTTCTAGGGGCCACCCACCATAGGGAGTGTTTCCCGGTGAGCCGACTTTAACACCAGTGGTGATACAAAATGTCATTAAAGCCCTGTGATCAATGGACAAAAAAACATCCCGTTTTTCCCGGAGCTCCCGGTGGGCCAAAAAGGGAATTATCAGTGACACATTCCAAAAAAAAATTTCCAAAGGAATAAAGGGAAAAGCACAGCACAAAATTTTTAAAGAAGATGCCCAGATTTTTAATTCACGGGGAAAAAAGGATTTACAACACGACAGGTCAGGGGGTGTCAAGATGTCAAAGTGCCTCTTTAAAAGAATAAAATTTAACTGCAAAACCCCCAAAAAAAACCAAGGTTAAAAGGGGGCATGTTTCTGGAGAAATATTTTTCCCCCCCCCCCCTCAATCCAACAGCACTTAAACACTGCTGGCCCAAACTTTAAAAATCTTTTATATTTGATATAGTTTTAATTGTCCATTCCTAGGAAAGCTGAATGACTACTAGTACAACCCCCACAATGGTGGTCAGCCAAGAATGACCAAACCCCCCCCCGATAAAAGTTCAGATATTTTTTAATAGCCAAAAGCTTTTTAGGATGTCCGGGAAAATTAGGGGCAACCCGTGAGGGGTTTTCTAGTGGTCATACTGGTTGTCAAACGGCTCGACAGCCCAGAGGGGAAACAGGGGAAAATTCCCGGTGGACCAAAAAGGGTATGCTGGGAGTGCTGTTCGAACCTTTGAGAAAAAAATTAAATTCGATCGAAGCTCGATTTTTTTTGAACTCAAACCCAAAATTTTTTGTTTGTTCGGGTTTAAAAATGGGTTCAACACCCATTTTTAACAGTTTTCAACCTTTCGCACTTTTTGCAAACCCTCCAATCAGTGCAGAGCGCAAAAAGTGCAAAAAAGTATCCTCCGCTGGGGTGAGGGTTTTTCATGGCTGCTAAATCACAGACCTGTTTTTAAAATTTTACTGTATTCGTTCGAACACCCGTTTCGCTCACTTGTACTGTACGACTGCTGGCTGTCTGCTTGTTTGCTGCGCCCCCAGAAGCTGTTATTTTCGACATTTCAGGATCACATAACACCTAACTCCATATCAGGATAATAAATTTTACAAGGGGCTTTTGGGTTTGAAAAAA